>JACATO010002140.1:0-162500 GCA_018389105.1 Nautilus pompilius
ATTCCGTTTCTCTGAGATTTACCTATTAGTACTCTAGATCAATGTGCGTGCACTTCCGCCGAACATCGCTTTGTTATTATTATTTTTACTTTTCTTTTTTTAGGCAATTATTAGAAATTAAAATGAACACATATATAAAATGGTGGAAACAGTTAGCAAATAGTCAGTGAGCAGTTGGAGAACAACGGCAAGCCGTTATCGATTATGATGTAGTCCAGGACAACAAAACGAATAAGTACCTAAAATGAAAAAGAAAAAAAAACTTTGAGATTAATTAATAATTATTACTGCATGAAATAAATGAATAGTTAACAGCGTTGCTTCCACGAACATCTCCTGCTTTTAGTGTTCATCAGTGAAAGAATTGTCGCCATTGAGGTTGGCATGAAGTGGAAACACATAAACGTTTCTAACCGCTGCGAACGTGGCTTGGTTACATTCAAGGAAAGGTTCTCGGTAAATGTTCATCTTCTTCATTCAGGTAGCGTTTTATTTTGGTTTTTGGTCAACTATTTCTTTTTTTTTTCATTTATTTTATTAATATATTATAACTATTACTTGCGTCTGGCAGGCTAGCTTTCTCCTTACACAAAGATGAATTTTGAAGGCTTTTGGAAAGGAAGCATCGACTGATTTACTAAGACATATGTGATGCTGGATTTAGACCGCATCGCGTGAACTGTCGCGACAACATGATATTTTTTTTAAAAAAAGAAAGCAGCTTCAAGCACCGAATGATCTTTTTTTTCTTCTTCGTAAACTGTGGGATGATATTTCAGTTCCATCTTAAATAAAAACAAAACACGAGACTATCAACAATCATTCGGGAAAAGACAGACTGCACCGTGGCTGGTATTCTCAGTAAATTGGCGTGCCGCTAGATTATTATACGTCGTAAGGCTTCAGACATCTCCATTGATAACATCGGACCAAGCTTACAGTCTGTTGTCCTCGATCGTTTTAAAATCAACAGAACAAACCGACAAAAAAGGAGGGAGGGAGGGAAAACGAAACATCAATTTTAACAATCTAGTATTTCATAAATCCCAGATTACTGACGAACCACGGTCTCCGTCGTCATGCTTTATTTCGAGTTGCTGGAGCTTTGTGACGCCAGTCTCTTCTTGGAAAACATTGCCATACGAAGTGTGGTACATTCGACAGGTGTTCCCCCCCACCAGTTTCGTTTCTCTATTCTTTTTCGCGACAGCTTTATTAACCGCCAGCCCGATGAAAAAGGTGAAGGCTGATTTATCTCCCACCAAGCAGTTCTCTCCCCTGACCCTTCCGCGCCCCCATGCATTAGAAAACCGTCACTAGTGGCACGCAGTTGTTTTTGTTTTCATGCAGAATTCCTCGGATACACATCTCATGAGACCACAGATCCTTCATCCTAAAATATCTTAAACCAATATAGAAATTCTTCATCGATTTTTTTTATTCTTTTCTCCCTTTTTTTTTCTTTCATCAAGATAATTTCTTCTCATTGAATGATTTTATTGAACATTCCGCAGGGTTTTTTTAGCCTTACAATTGTACTCGGTACATTAATTCCTTATCGAACTTCAAAAGATTGCCGAAGGCGGATCATAAAGATGAACTTGGCGCTTCTTTGACGAAATACTTCGACAGCCAAGGAATGTTCAGACTCACCAAAAATGCATATAGATAATAACAATACCGTATTTATATATAATGCCATACTATATATATATATGCTTTAAAATTCTAATGAAAAACACATTTGTTTAGTTGTTTTTCCCTTTCTTTTCTTTCCCCGTTATAAAAAGACGATCTCAGAAAAGAGTTTTTCCTAAATTTAGACCAATTAATGATTATTTTACAAAATGTTTCAAAGAATTTCGAGTCTGAAACGAGGCAGGTATAGAAAAACATTCATTACAAAGAAAAACATCATAGTCTGCGGACAAGTCATGCAAAATACCTTCAAATGTACCTATGTGAAAGTAATCTAAACTATGTACCTTCAAATTGCCTCACAGACCCCCAAAACAACCTAATTAAAGGCGTTCACTCATCCTAATTTATTTTTAAAAATTGCTAGATATTGGTAATATTATACGATTTACTTTCACGCAAAGGAATATTTGGTCACACCTATAACCCCTTCGTACGTATTTAAATTTACTACAGTTAGTAAAATTTACTTAGGTTTACTAGCGTCGTCCTTCAGCTTTAAGATAGGTAGGAAAACGTCCCAGGAAGATGCCAATGAGGTTAATGCGCCAAAACACCTGAGGAAGGCGATGAATAAAGCTAAAGCTCCATAAAAGACAGAGAAATGCTAGTAATGTCATTACCTCAGTATTATGACGGATACAGCGTGCTCATCACCATTTATCTTATAACCGAAAAAAATATATATGCTCATTCAAAAGGTTGGTAGCAAGGGTACATTAGTGAGTGAAATCTGGGTCATATTATCGCTCTATTTGTTCTGCCACCTTTAAGTTTCAGGTTAATGCTAGGTATTGTATTTTGGTTGGTGGAATCAAAACAGCGTTCGTTACGGCATTCAAGCTTTGCTGGGCGGATAAGTAAATTTTGAAACGTGCTAAGATTCTGGAATTCTCGCAAATTCTCCAGGTAGGATCACACGCCTACTACGCACCGACCAAGAAGCGTTATTCCAATGAAAACTGCAGGGTCTGTCACACCCCTTCTGGCTTTGTCCCAGAACTGACGGGCCTCCAAGATATTCATTGGCGTTGGTCTTACGTATATATGTCAAAGTTCTAGTACCAGTCTGGAAACTGGCTTTAATAAATACGACGAAGGATCTAGATGCATTATCGCCCCTTATTACACCAGTATTGCCTTGCACTATTTTCTCTCGCCGCTAGCGCAACTGTATAGTTGCGCACGATTTCCAAATGGTTTAAATCTGTCTAGTAAATCAAAGAAACAGTTAGAAACCACTTAAATTTTGTATATGCTCAGGTAAAATACAGATTTTTAAAATATGACTTGTGGCATAATTTTTTTATTTGCCATAAGTTTCCAGTTGGTTGGTTGGTAGAATTACTCCCCTAATATGCCCTACCTATTAACTTAGTATGGGATTTGGAAAGCTAGCAGAAAGATACGGCTACATCCGTTGAGCCAAAACAATGGCCGGATAGAAAGTGCTGGATAAACATTTTGTTTATCCTTGCTGAAGAAACAACCCAATAGGTCTTTTATTAGTAGTACTAGGAGAAAACTGCAATACCCAGGAGAAACTCATGCGTAAAACAAGATGGCAACCTAAACAACTAAAGCGAGAATACCGTTTGCCGGACAGAAAATATACTTTGCCCCATAATTCTATGACGAGCGAGAGAGCTACGTACTTCCCGAACACGCCGATCTTTAAAACGGGTATTACCATACAAATAACAAGAACGGGTGGCTGTTGGTGGTACGTCAGTTACAGAAGGCGGAAATGTTTCAGATCGACCAGTTAAAATAAAGTCTACCCGTAGGTTCCTTTTTGCAGGTGGCCGTTATTGTGAATCACACGCGGTTTCATCTTTATTATATCCGTGAATACTTCACCGCACTTAACATAACAGTTCCGCCCCCACGCGGTCATCGCCGGAAACAATACTCTCACTTCCTTCCCTGCCGCGCAGTTTTGCAGGGATATTTCTCCTAATTGCTACTATCTGCCAGACTAAAAAATGCTGGCTGGCACGTGACCGAACAAGAGATTTATGTTCTTTTTTTTAAAAAAAAAAATGTATATAAATATCTTCTCTCTCGAATCAATATGGTAGAGTGACCTTATTAGTAATACGTTCAGCACGGTCGTGTCGAGGGAAAATCTCCTGACTACAATAGCGTGTGTGCCAACGTGACAACAGAGAGTTACGTCCGGTCTCTGCCTACGTCGATTAATCTCGGCAGAGAAACACTCGGTAGAATACCACACTTTATTATTTAAAGAAACAGGAAATATTATATTTCAACTCGTATAATTTCCCTCGCGCCGCTCGTCACTCCCTCCAACACCTTTCTGGATCTATCTAAAAGCTATCACTCCACTACACTTCCAAAACAATCGGTGGCGAATTGTTTGCCCTCTATAATCCTTGTGGATTGTCAAGATGCGACCCTGGTGTGAGTTGAGACCCTAAAATAACGAGAAACAGAAGAAGCTTCTGCCAGCTCCTTACTTTTAAAATTTAAAATGTCTTATTTCCGCCGCCTTTTTTTTAATATGTGGGATCAGTGAGAGATTGTGGTTGTTATTCACTTGGAATATCCAGGAAACACTGCCCTAGTTGCAGAACTGTCGTATCTCTAACAAGATTAAAATATGGGGCTTGAACCGCGAATGATACTTAACCAAATTTTTAAAATAACTTACTTCATTTTAATACTTCCGGTAAACAGACACGAGATTATTTCTCGATCTAACACACTATTATCAGAGATTCTGTTAATCTTATAACCGTTTCTGATTGTCTTTCAGCGTATGAATTTGCGCTTTAAATTATTTTCTTCAAATCGGGTTCTCAGTTACCGGTCAGTAGATTTCCCCAATTGCAACTTTACCGCAGCCGTAATCTCATAACCTCGCCCACTTGATTGCACTCTGAAACAATTGAAGTCAATCTTGACTAATTGTGGGTCACTGAGAACGGAAACGATGTTTAAAATTGTTGATTAGCTTTAGTTTTCAAGTTACGGTACTGTGTCACAACGAGTACGGACATGCGCGAACGTGCACGTGTATACACGGCGTCATCAGACTCACACACTTTCAGTGTTGTTTCATCTGTGCATAGTAATTTTCCTTATCATTGAAGGGTAAGTTATATTTATATTTATTTATGAATTCATATTGATATTTAACCGTCTAGATGTCGTGGAGATGCCTAGTGTATGCAGGCCTAATACTAAATACACTATGTATTTTGTATTTGGCTTACGTATTGAGGTATCAAGTTATTAAGTATTGTTCTTCTTACCTTCTAGTTTTTACTTCTGTTCTTTCAGATGCCTCGTACTTGCGTGAACAAGGCAGATAACTTCTGCTACATTTGTGGTGAAGTGACTTTTGCGTCGCAGAAGCGCAGTAAAACTGCTATGGTTAGGAAAGCCTACCACCTGTATTTCGGATGCAAAATTGGCGATCAGGACAAGAAGTGGGCCCCTCAAATATGCTACAACACTTGTGCAACGAATCTTCGCCAGTGGTTGAACAGGAAAAGGAAATGTAAGCCTTTTGCTGTGCCAATGACTTGGAGAGAGCCAACAGATCATAGCAGCAACTGTTACTTCTGCATGATGCCTCCAGTTGGCAAAGGTCTGTTAAGAAAGAAAAAGCAGACTTGCAGTATCCAAACATTCCATCAGCTATTCGCCCAGTACCCCACGGAGAAGGACTACCAGTTTCCGATGTACCATAATCATTCTAAATTGAGTCAGATGAGGAAGAAGATGAGGAAGAGAATGAGGATTCTAGTCCTGGACCATCAATGTCATATGACCAAGATTTTGACCAAAAAACCTCCTATGAACCACATCCCATAACTCAAGGTGAACTGCACGATCTTTTCAGGGATCTGGAGCTACCCAAGAGTAAGACAGAGCTGTTATACATCCTGGCAGCTGATGTTTTGGTTTCCAGATTCCGTGAACGTCAAAAGGAATTCAACTCATTCTTCATCACGGAGAGTGATCTTGTGGCCTGCAACAATATCAGTGGTCTGATGGCAGCCCTCAACATAGTTCATGATCCATGTGACTGGAGGCTGTTCATAGATTCATCCAAGACGAGTCTTAAAGCTGTTTTGCTTCATAATGGGAATGTTTTGCCATCAATGCCATTGGGGTATGCAGCCCATATGGAGGAAACTTATGAAAACATGATGCAGCTTTTGAGATGCATAAAGTATGACCAGCATCAGTAGCAGGTCAGTGGCGACTTGAAGGTTGTTGCTCTTGTGACGGGTCTGCAGGTTGGACACACAAAGTACTGCTGTTTTCTTTGTGAATGGGATAGTCGTGCGAGAGATTCCCACTATGTCAAGAAAGACTGGCCACTCCGTCCATCACCGGAGCCTGGGTATAAAAACGTTCAGCATCCACCACTTGTTGAATCAAGCAAGATTTTGTTACCACCCTTACACATAAAACTAGGCCTGATGAAGAACTTTGTGAAAGCCACGGATAAAGCAAAAACAGCTTTCACGTACCTCACTACAAAATTTCCCAGATTAAATGATGCAAAGATAGAGGAAGGGGTTTTTATTGGTCGTCAGATTCGTGAAATTCTTCGCGATAGTGAATCTGACTGCGCACTGCGTGGCAAGGAGAAGATGTGGTGCGAAGCATTCAAGTTAGTGGCTACAAGATTTCTTGGAAACAAGAAGGAAGAGAACTACAAGGAGTTGGTGGAAAACCTCATCAAGTCATATAAATTAATGGGATGCAATATGTCACTCAAGATAAATTTTTTGGACTCACGTCTGGATATTTTCCCACCAAACTGCGGAGCAGTAAGTGACGAGCACGGTGAGCGATTTCAACAAGACATTTCAGCCGTGGAGAAAGGGTATAAAGGCAAATGGAGTGCAGCAATGCTTAGAGACTACTGCTGGATGGTGACAAGAGATGCTCCATTTAATGCCTATAAGCGACAAGCCAAAAAGCGTAGAGTAGACACTGATGAAGGACTGAACTATGAACTAATGCTTGGTAAGTGTTACAAGTGTTAAAAGTGTTCCATGATTTCGACTCGGCATAAATCACTTCGGCGAGTAATTTTCAGTTAGAATCTATTTTAAAGTAAATGCTGGTAGTCAAGCCAGCATGTAGAGGGCATTTACTTGGCACCGCGATTTAGTGAGATTACACTTTTGGTCAATTACCTAACGCAGAATAAGATTCCGATGTAATAGAGCGTTAAAGACTACGAAGTCTGCATGCGTTCGGCAGCAAGAATTTAGACTCGGATCTTTTCGTCCATTTACTCATGGCGTACGTATGCTTCACTAATTAAATAAATAACCAAAACATTATCTTTACACGGAATTTAATCGCGTTTGCGTCATCTCTAATGACTGAAGTAGATAGTCAAAACATCATTTTTACACGGCATTTACCGCTTGCTTCATCTCTAATGGCTGGCGTAAATAACTAAAACATACAGACTTCGCTCAGATATAGTATTTCGCTTCTTTCTGACAATCACTAAAGATAAGGCGAATGACTTTTCATCCAGCGGATAGTTTAATTAGCTTCACTAAAACTTAACGAACTCTGTGTAACATGAGAACGCGATTTTTATTAAAACTGAACCTATATAATAACATCAATAAATACAAAACTTTAAAACGCCTGATTCAAATAAAAGGGGTTTGTATTCGCACAGTCGCCCACAAGCTTGGCTAAATATTTAATATTAAAGTTACTCTACGTTTCACGGAATGAACATTGCGAACATTCTTTGCTTGTTAGAATATGAAATATGCAGGAAAATAGAGAAAAGAAAACTAATTAATTACTTTATTTGATTTCGTAATATCAAAGCTTAAAAATCCAAAGGAACACAAGGAGAATTTTAGAAACATAACCTGCAACAAGATTATATAATGATAGTATGATCTTCTTGATAACTAATCCTTCTCCGCAGAAGGCGAGCCTCCTTTCCGATGTAAATATCAGAAAGAGGTCAAGGCCAGGACTAGTTAAAATTGAAAGCTTGTATACATAAAGGTGAAAAAGTTAATTTTAACTGATCATCGAAAAAGAAAATATTTCGCAAAAACATATTAACTGAAAACGCGTCGATCGCCATATTGAATATGATCGTATCCATAGTCAGTGCACAAAGAAAAGATCCAGTACTTCTGTTAACTCTTTCTACACGGTCCAAATGGGCCCGATGCGTTGTAAGATATTTTAAAAACAGAATAAACGCCTATCAGTGAATCCGAACAGCTGTCTTTACTTCAGTAACAGACACACTGAACGAAAGACAAAGCATCTTAACATGTCTTTTACATGTCCAGGTAAACAATGTTTAAACATGATCCTTGGGGCTATACGTAAAATTTAAGTTACAAAGGCACGGGAACAAAGTGATGGTTTTGGATAATCGCATCATTCGTCCACTGGGGTGACAAAGAAAGCGAGTTCACTAATGCTTTAAATTCCAAGCCATTGAGATACCTTGGACCAGCCTGAAACTATTAACCTCCTCTGTAATAGCCTTACACAGGGACTTTAAACAAATGATGATGCGGCGACTGATAAGTTTAATTCGGTCGAATGACAAAGTTGTTTTTTTTTTCTCTTTCTTTCTGTTTTATGGACGAACATCGGCTCCTGCTCTGAATGTAAAACGATCGATTAATTCATCCTGTTTTCAGTTCCGACTCGGTTCTGTCAAAAATTGCATCGAACGGAAAGCGCGCTGATCATCGTTTGCGTACGATTGGATTTATTCCTCGAAATATCGAAGAAACAGACAACTGCGTCTTCCTTCTTCACCCGACTGCCACCCGAGGTTGGGGGAATCTCTATCTCGCGTTTACTTTTTCTTCTGAAGTTCCGATATATATATATATAAAAAAATCCTCCCAAATCCAATGTCTTAACAAACGGAAACCCAAGTCTGGAGATCAATAAAATAAGTCTTCCTTCTCATTAGTGCATTTCCCCTGCCGACAGCTACCAATTGCTAAATTTAAATTGGTCCCAAGAACAATACAATTTCCCCTAATCCGAAAGATTCGCTCTGCAAAGGTGAAGGAATTGCGTGACATCAGTAAGTGGTCTGCGCCACGGTCGAAAAGCTACGACAAACGGACGCCTGGAATTCGTTTCGTTCGATAAACGTTAGCAGGAACCGGCCGATGGCTGATGTTTTCCACCATTATTTACGCCAACGCATTGTCTGCAGGCCCCGACCGGAAGTGTGTATCTCTCGAAAGTTCGTGCAGGCCCACCGCTTTCGGACACACGGGTAAAAGTCTCCTTCCGTGCGTCTCTCTCCTCCTTTGGTTCCAGCTCGGAGACTGCGCAGAGATAATATACTATAGTGGAGGCAAGGATGCAGAAATAAAATCCATGAAAATGTATTTGAGAATCCCCCCCACAATATGTTGCAGACGCTTCCACGAATGGCATGGCGGTACGGTGTGCAAAAGGATCGCGGCTTTTACAAAATTAATAACTACACCACGGACTGAAATGTGCAGAAATCAGTCTTTTCATTTCAATTGTGATCGTGATACATAACAATGGCGTCATATACTGCTCTTGTGAATAAAAACTGCTGCCACCAGGAGGCGCGCGTGACGCTAATCTCGACCACCTACAGAGAACGAGGTACATTGCAACAATGTATTTTGATGAACTCATACCTTTATCTTTTATTTAATCGTAACGCCATAGTAATTTATTCTTATATTTTCTACTCATAATTTTCGATTAGTCGTACACCGTACGAATTCTGCTACTTTATATATATATATAAACGTTTTTTTTTTTGTATTTTATAAATTTTAAAAATGTTTACGGTAATTTTGTCTTCTTGATGGTCAGTATTCTAATATATAATTGTTAGCAAGCCAGAACACAGTATACAGATATTCTCCACCAAGCTTCACAAATTGCCTTCTAAAATACAGAATAAGAAAATTAGATCACGCAACGGGCGTCAAAGATCGATAACACAGACAAAGGGGTCGCTGCGACACTAGAAGCGCGTTAAAAAAAAAAAATTATAAGTTTATTGGGCACTTTTCATTCCGCGCGCCTGCGCATTCTTCCCAGAACAAACAACCCGTAACAACCCCCACATCGGATGGATCGATATTAATTCAGCTAAGGAAAACACGGAAAGACTTGGCATTCATACTTTCACTCTGACCACGCACGTGTTTCATATATTGAAGATAATTGATTCAGAAGCTTTACCAGTGTGGCGCATACACTGCACAGGAATGTCTACACATGCCGACATGACAGATAAGGTTCGACAACTCTGGTCGGTCAACGTGGCCACTTATTGAAGCCGAACGTTTACAAGATGACAGTCTGGTATTGCGCTTCTAGTCGTTAAATACTAAAACAGAAAAATAAAACTGGGCTAGAAAACTAAGGATTCTCTGTATACAGTTTACTTGCACTCCGCACCGAGAGATAATTACAATGCATGCCATTATGTACTTTAAAAGAAAGATAAATCATGCATATATATCTTTATGAAGATCAGTTGGTGGCCAAGTGGTTAGCGTTAGATTTCTGATCGGGGTTCGTTCGGTATGACGTACATTCCCTGCATGTGGGTATACGTGTCTGTTTTGCCTTTTTCTCTCACATAAAAATGAAAGGTTGTAGTATGGATTTCCCTGCCGAAGTCGATGGCGCAAGATAAGTACTGTTTCCCTTTAGGCTTCTACTATGGCTATCTCCGGTGTACTACAAAACAGCGACAACATCTTTAGGATTAGAATGTGCATTAACACGACATATTTTACATACCTCAAGAGATATTCCTATACATATAATTAAATACTATTTAAGGAATAATGAAATCACTCATAACATTTAAGATTAGAAACTAAGCAGTAGATTGCAAATTGACTTATATACCATACCACGAAATGATTGCTTTGCACTATATTGGAGATCTAAGTATTTTATGCTTTATAAATCGCAATATATTCATATCTTTAAATCAATGGGCGTAAAAGAACCGCTTTCCGTTTATGACAGAATATTAAAGAGAGCTATCTGTGATAAGACGGAAGAGTGTTGGTTGTTTCAGAGGGAGACAGTGATTTTAAAAAGTTCCAGACGAATGCTTTAGTAAGAAGTGATTTGAAATTCCGGAGGTTCTGCAGAAGGATGAGAAAGGTATTATCCTGCATGTATACAAAACAGTTGTAGCCAGGTGAAATCGTTTGCAGGAAACAACAGAAGCCCACAAAAAATTGTTGGATTGATGTGTACAATATAACAGGTTCGTCATTTTGTTTCCATTTTAGTTTATATATTGTTAAAGGCCAAACCGATAAATCTTAGAAAAAGTTGTTTTTTTCCTCATATTGTCGTGAACAGAATATGCTCTAGTAATTCTCTGTAACCGTTCGACATTGTTTTGTCACGAAATTCAAAGAACCGCGCATTTTCATGTTAAATGTCAATTTACGAGGATATTTTTACATTTAATGGTAACCTACGTTCACGTGCGTTTACAAATAATAAATAATTTTGAATGACATTAGTAGAAAAATTTTGCCGAAAGATGTGAACAATCAAGTAAAAATTTTATTCGGTACATTTAAGTTTCCTGGTTAGAGACAAAGCGAGAAAGCAGGAATTCTAAACAAGTCGCCGATATTCGAAAAAGGCATCTAGAAGTGCAACCATATGGAGGCAGAAGCACTGCCATCTTTTTTTCTCATGACCGGAGTTCGGTTGGGTTGTCCAGAACAGGCTGAGACCCCGGTGATGGATTATCGCTGCTGCAGTTGCAGTAATACTACTTTACATTTGAAAGGACCGCTTCTTCACACACTAGCCAAACATCTTTATTGACAGAGATCCGTCCATCCGTTGCGCTGCACACCATTGAAAATTAAATAATAGTAGATGTAACTTTAAAAAATGGTCTGTTGGTTCTTTACATCAGTCTCTGAGGATGGAGTAAGGACGGCCCGTCTTTCGGTGCTGCGTTCCAGCTTTTCCAGTTTTGCATTGTGCGTACATCGTGGGAAAAGTAAAGCCAGCCAGCTGTATCTGCTGAGATCATTGTAATACGATTACTGGAAAAGACATTCAGCTTTAGGAAATATCTTTTGATTATTAGACTTGCGTGTGTGTGTGTGTGTGTGTGTGTGCACTTATGAGAAGATACTCTATGATAACTAAGTATCCAAAAATAATAAACCCGGCGAATTACAAGGCGTTCGTATTAGGTTTTCCCATCTGAAGAACAGAAAAGACTTTAATTAGTACGAATTGTTTTCGCTTTACCGAAACCAGACGTCACGAACTTTTCGATTGATTTGCATTCAGTGCTTTTTCTTTATTTTTTGGCTAGATCTATCAGGGTTCACCGATTTGATACAAATTCCCGCCTGAACTGGTCGAATGAATGCCCTTTTTATTGGAATAGTTATTAGATAAGGAAGCAAAGTTAACGTTCGTTAAAGGATAAGAAAAGAAATCAAAAACATATAAATTACCAGTATCTATGATAATAATAATACATTTTAGGCGTGTCTTTAAATTTCTCTCGAAATCCGGAAAGAGAAAACATCAGATAATACTGGTTTAATAATTTAGTTAATTTATTAAGTCAACCAAATTCAAATGAGCTTTTGCCTTTTTCCCTACAAGATTCAGATTTGATGGTGAGTGCCCACACCAGGGCACCTGCACGTGCGAGACCAAACGATCGAGACAGTTTCTGCTTCAATTAACTTTGTCCGACGGTCAACCAATAGCGATTTTTTCCGCAGGGAAGAAATCGAACATCGATCAGCGAGAGAGACAACAAACTACGGTCAAAGCTTTCAGTTGTTTTTCGCGACGGACTTAGAGGATCTCTCTCTCTCTCTCTCTCATCTCTCTCTCTCCTCTCTCTCTCTCTCATCTCTCTCTCTCTCTCCATCTCTCTCTCTTCTCTCTCTCTCTCTCTCTCTCTCTCTCTCTCTCTCTCTCTCTCTCTCTCTCTCTCCTCTCTCTCTCTCTCAACACCCACTAACGGTCAATATCAGTACTGCGTTTTCTGTTTTCAGCTAAAAAGTTTTTTTAAAAAATGCAAACAGGTTTTTAACTGTAATGCTAATAGTAATTTTTAAATAACGAAATCTATAAAGAAACCAAAAATCCGCACAATATTTCTTCGAGCAGTTTAATTAAAGGTGGAGGATACTGTTTAATTAATTTTTCTTTCTGCTTATACTAGGGAGTTAATTATTTATATAGAGTCACTGTTACAGACGGCTTTAATTAATAAACGGCCAAGACGAAAATTGAAATTGCTCCGCAAAGAAGCAGGGTGATGTTTCTAACTAATTACTTCCCAAAGATCTTTTCGGCTCTTTTGTTTGTTTGTTTGTCTGTTACTAGATAAATGCGTGAATAGCATTTATTGGTAAAAATCCTTTATAAAGATCTTAATTTTCTCTTTCTTTCAGGGAGTGGTCCAGGCTACAGTAATTTGATTTCTAGACGCATATACGAGTAAGCATCTGGTTCTTATTTAAGTATTGAATGTAAAAGAGTGATGCGCCGGCTGGCCATGGGTTATGGCTTGGACTCCATTCCAGTCCTAACAGCCATCTCTCGCAGCATGGTTTCTTTTCTCCCTTCTGTATTATTTCGTCTGCGTGAGTTTCTTCCGGGCACTTAGTGGAAACTTTCTGCTTAGCCTCCGACCGCGTCTCGATGTAGTAGTAGCCAATCTCTTGCATCCCGGTTTCCGTCAAAGGATTTGATCGCTAGGACGACCAACTCCCAATTCTCTGGCTTCGTAACCCTGTGACGGATGCCGACAAAACAGTCACCAAGGGCTAGACTTTCCCCAGTTTTACGACGGTCTATAAAATGGCGGATAGCTATTCAAACTCGAAATAAAAGCTGGCCAACTTCCAAGAGTTCAGAGAGTAAAACAGTTGTGGCTGCTAATGAACTTCCGGTGTGTCGTCGAATTCCTGCCATGGCGGCTCGTAACGCACGCGCGCATGCGCAGAGTTGGATTAAACTATTTACTTAGTAGCAGAACAATAATTGTCTACGTAAGTCGGTTAACTATCTATTACTTACGTGAAGAGCCAAAAAAAAACTCATTGTTTACGAGGTATTGGCGTAACATTAAATACGATGAAAGATGAAGGTCGGTGCGTCTCGCGCGTCTTAACGAGATCGACGCGGCGTGAGAAATGGTCTTTTGACTCCGCGCATGCTCACCAGCCTGTCGTTTCTCTCGCACAACTGGCCCCACGTGCGTTTTTGTCACAAGTGTTAGCGATACTTAACCGAAAACAAACCCAAGTTGGCTCCGTGAAAACTAAAACATTTACTCTATATACTCTTCAGCGCTTCAAACGAATGGACGGGGTATTTTTCGGATTTGAAGAATGCCTATCCGAATACCGCACGGTTTCGATTGGTTGATATTAACGAGGAAACAGGCTCAGTAATCCGTCAGGTTTGATTACCTATTACTATAAGTGGGACGGTGGGATCATCGCGGATTATTGCACACTGAAGCCGGTACCGACTCGGTTTCTTATAACATTACCATTTTGCGTAGCATCGGTATGGATCAAAGCAGTTCAACAGTCATTCGATTAAAATATCAGTTTTCTTACAAACTGTTTTCAATCGATGTTCTTTACTTTTGCTGTTGTAAACTGCGGGTGTAAAGAGAGCCACGTGATATTACACCCCTTTTGGCACGTTCCTCGGAAGTGGAAACGAGGGAGATAATTGCGGATGGCTATCGTCTTCTCGATGCTGAAAGGAACGGACATCACTCCGTGTTGTGGCAGGATTTAGGCTTCGGAGAAAGTACAGAAAACCCGTCAGCATAAGGTTTATGTCTCCTTCGGTCTACTTGTCCTTACCTGGGTGAACAGCGAGAAAATCGTGGAAGAAGCCGATCAACAAAAACTATCTCCAAAATCTGGCTGCTCAAGTCCGGGCAGTGAAGATCCCGAAGATACGCTAGTGGTGGTTCCTCTCCCTTTTATGCGATGATGCCCGACTTGGTTCCTTGGTGGGAGGCGGATCGAAGGATAATATGAGCTATCTGAGCCCGCAGATTCCCGGTGAATGCGCATAACATCGAACCGGACGGCCATCGCGTACAGGTTCCGAAGATGAAGATCGTAAGAGAGGAGAAAGGATGGAGGATACCGCCAGTTTATGCTATAAAGGAGGAAACTGGTATCCCAGAATCTATCCATGATCGGGAGAAAGACCTTTTATAGCGATGTCTTCTGCAGCAGATTTTGAACGTGGAGTAAGCGGTTACATTCTGGTAAAAACAAAACTGAGCAACAGATTTATCTGCTACCATTCCCTGATATCATACTTCCCATTTGTAAGTCACGTGGTCGGCGTCAGGCGCGTGCAGAAAAATCCCTGACGCTGCGAAGCTGACACAACAAACCAAACAACAATTGTGGTGCTTTGAGTAATACGGCTACAAATTATAAAAGGTGATTATTCTTAAACCAGGCTAATAAAAGACGTGAGTGGAGTGTGTGTGTGTGTGTGTGTGTGTGTGTGTGTGTGTGTGAGTGTGTGGGTGTGTGGGGGGGGGAGATTCCTCGTCGTAGATATCAGATAGAGCCTCAGAGTAGAGTGATCACAACAAAGGGATGATTCTTTGCAATACTAGAAGCGTCTTCCGTTTTTGGACGAGTACAAATTAATGTCAACTAGGCACGAAGGAGACTCAGCGAATTCTTCTCGTCCTCACGTCTGTAAATGGCAGAGAAATGTGATAACTGCACGGTGATGGACACATTTCGCTACGACAAAGTGACCGCTAGACGGCACGCCACGTGATTTGATTTTCGAATACACACAGGGTGTTTCTGACGTACTTAGCTGTGCGATCTAATAATAAAACGCTTGCTCTTCAGGGGGCTGTTACAAAGTAGAGTGGGGAGAGAGAGAGAGAGAGAGAGAGAGAGAGAGAGAGAGAGAGAGAGAAGGGAGATGAATTCCACTAAAACACAAAGCTAGAGAATATCTGAACCAGCCAGGCAGACAGTGGAACTCGAAGGGATCGAAAGAAGCAAAATGAAACACTAAAGGATACGAAGACAAGGCAAAAGACTAGCAGGATGACAGTGATGCGAACGTCAAAACATCAGGTAGATCAAGTATAAGCAAATCGTCAATATTCTGAGGTGCCTCGACCGAAAACGTGTCGATTTTCAGCTTGAGACCAGATGCCGCTGAGAAATGCATCCAATCAGGCCGAGTTCGGGAGATGTTGAGAGGTCACTTGAATTAAAAGCTGATAAAGGTCATTAGAGTCTTGAAGCGGCCAGATTACATTCAGCCGATCGAGGAAGAATTTTAACGAAGAAAATGCAGCAAAAGATAAATTAAAATAAACTAACTTTACTCGGTGTTTTTCGATCGTTCTAAATGCAAAAGTTTAGGCATTGGTTTTTAATTCGACCAACAGAAAATACAAATAATTGGAGCATTCGTAATAGAGAGATTGTCTGGTGATGACAAGGTCAGAACCTGGAAAACTTACAAGCGTTCGATATTCTGATTTGTGAATAGAAGCGTGGCTGAGCTTATTGGCGTTATTTTTCGTGCATAAAATCAACCATAGCGTGAAAACAAAGGAAGAATCTTTGTTATAACTTAAATATTAACATGCAAGCTTCTCTAAACAAAATAAAATTACCTCTACTCTCAGTTTTACACACGTAAAAAAACAGAGAAATAGAGAGTTGACGTCAGTACAGAGAGAGATGACGTCAGTACAGAAAGAGATAACGTCAGTACAGAGAGAGATGACGTCAGTACAGAAAGAGATTACGTCAGTACAGAGAGAGATGACGTCAGTACAGAAAGAAACGTCTAAAACTTTCAGTTTAAAAAAAGAAAACCACGTGAATTCTTCGCCTATTAGGTAAAATGACTTTGCTAAAACTAATTAGGACAGTGTGAGTGCCCTTTCGTGAAGCATGTTCCGACCGAATACAGACCGACAGTCACAAACATTCTTATGGAAAACTCGTAACTTCCTTCGTAAAATGATCGATTGGCTATCGCAGAAGGTTTGTAAATTTAATCCGGCAGGGTCTTATCTGAGACTTACGGGCAACAAATGTCTCGATTTCGTACCACGTCCATTGTCGTTCATTTCCTAACCCTCCTGTATCGAAACTATTAGATGAGATGACAAATTAATTGATTATTACATAGAAGAGATATGAGAGCGGGTATCATCCCCCAAAAGAAGCAAAAATAAATGAGATCGTAAATGAAGACATTTATGGTGTAATAAATAAACATTATTTTCATCATATTATGTACCTTTTTTGTTTAATAATTGTTCTGCATCTATTAAACAAAAAAATTCTTCACTCAAAACAGATGCAATTACCCCCCCAAAAAAGTTAAGGATAACTATGATTCATTAATTGGTATCATCTGTCTCGCATTTCTGTAAACTTTATCCCGAAGATCAGTAAGATGACAAAAAATGGGAATTGTGATGGCAAAAGCGTGTTTAAGATAGCACCCTTAAATTTCGAAAATTTCTGCATAATTTAGAAGAATGCATTGATGCATTATGTTGGAGAATGAACCTTTTACTAATAAATCGAATTCCAGAAGTTATTATGTGTATTAATAAAATCTTGTAATCTTTCTCCTCGCACATCGTAGCATTAATTTTGTGAAAGTAGCCAACCTAATTCGTTCCGAAACATACCGAAATTAGTTTTCTAGCATCCCATCTTTTCCCGTAGCTCCAATTCGCTAATCAGTTACGTGCTATCCAACTTGTCAACTGACAGAGATGTCACGTCTCTACCTGAACACGTAAAACTTCCATCCATGTGTCTATAATGCCCTTTTTTTCAAGGTTTCAGATGTCAAGTTTCTGTGCAGTTTTACCCTTTAAAGACATTTTTTTCCCCTACTTTACAGATCAAATGTAAATTTTCACTGCCATAAAGAAAACTGATGTGGTTTTCATAGCATTGATCTGTGGTCTAACTATAGAAGCAGTAAGTCACTTGTTTTACTTGGAATTCGACAATATATTTCATGTCGGCCACAGATGTTACCTTTAGACCTGTTTGTTCCCAAAAACCTTTTTTTTGTAATGTATGATGAGTACATTCATTAGAAACCAGATGCTTTCTCAAATTAAAAAATATGCACTTGTTTCCAGTGATATTTGATTTCTTTTGTCCACACTGACGCCAAAAGTTTATAGTAAACACGCTGTCTTATCGATATGTTTACAGCAGTTCATTACTGTTTTTACACTGGCATGAAACGCATAACATTTTCTGATTCAGGTAATACCATCTTGTTTAAATGTCTTGTAAGTAGTTTCAGGCGTGTTAGTTTTTATGTCGCACTAATTTGTGGAAAACGCGACTATTCTAACGGAAGCAATATTTGACGATGGACATATCAAACATGTTTGCATATTTTTTGTTCTCCTTTACGTAATATTTCATAAATTCATTTATTTTAATAAAAAATTCCAGTATACACAAACTTGCCATATTAATTTGGTCACCCGATTAATTAACGTATACAACAACAAATGTATATGTTTCAGATGTAATTGTGTATATTTTACTACAATTTTTGAGCGGGTTCTCACAGTGCGTTACCATCGTGTAAAAATAGATGCGAAACCTGCAACATTTCTCTCTTTAACCCAAGATGTGTTACTGGCATTTCAGAGTGTGGTCACAACCAAAGCAAATTGTCAAAGATCTTGACATTTCATAAGAATCTGTTAAAAAAATATGATTGCGAACTTTACAGGGATAAAACTACTTGGAAAGCTTTTTTATCTCCACAGCAGGCTCCGTCATGACCCCTTTTCTGTTATCGATTGTGCAAAAGAAATCGGACAAAGAGCTGTCCACCGATATGACTATAGAGAATGTGTCGTATGTAAGAAAGAAACCAACTTTTCAAAAATATCAATAAATCGCTTCGTAAAATCTGGCCGGAGGACTGTCGGGTTAAGCACATGAGTGTTAGTATCGTATTCTCTTCTCCAATAAGTCCACTGTTCAGCAAGTCACGCCTAGATGTTGCACATGGTTTGGAGATCTAACGGGGACCATTAATGGCTGCAGCCTAGAGTTAAGAATGGACGCGGGAGTGCCATGGTATAGGCTGCAATTGACCATGCTGAAAAAAAACAGGATCAGTGTATTTAAAAAACACAAAAACCGACTCATCTATGCTGGTCAGATTTCCATTTTAGAGGCACATCTTTCAGTACATTAAATGTCAGTTGCCATATTCTTCAAGAGCATAGCGCTACATGACACGTATTTCAAATGTGACTATTTGGGTAATTATGAAGGATTTTCTGCTGTTATATCCCACGAAAAGTCGATACTATTCAATGGTGAGAATTACAGCAAAACATTTAATTGAACTGCTGACGAAAATGCTCTTCAGTAGCCAGTATTTTTTTTAAAAAAATGCTTCAGAAGGCGAAAAGATGTGACATTTACCACCGGAGAGTGGCTTATTTATCCTAGTGATGCTACTAATTAAAATAAATTGGTCAAATACTCGTTTTTAAAATGTAATCATTTTTATATTTCATTGCTTCAACTTGCGATTCTAACCTCCCATCCTCGCCTTTTAACCAAAGAATATATGGATCTGTGTAATTAACTCTTAAGTTAATAAACATTCGACAGTGATCATCTTTACTTCATTTTTCATTGACCGTCACAAAAAACTAAAGAAAAAGACATTTTAAGTTGTGTTTATACTGAATATGAAAATCACAGCAAATACAGTGTCCTGCCAAAAGAATTTGGAAAACCTTTGTTTTTGTAATATTGGTTTCTTTCAGAAAACGAAAAATAAAGACAAGAAATACACTGAAGTTATATATATATTCTGGCAATCTTTTAAGTCACCGTTTGCAGTACAAGATTCTGCTGCGCTCTATCGCATTGAATCGATATGCCTTGGAAGAATGGTGGTAAGTACATTTTTTGATTGGCAATACACCTAGAAGAATGGAAACATCCCTCTACAATCAACAATTCTGCTGTTTCCACATGACAAATTTTAGCCTATACCAATACACCTAAAACGTGGCGTTCGTTGAGGGTATTCGCTAGGTTCTTTCCAGTTGCAGGTGTGCCCTTTAGACTTTGATTGCTGAAGCATCGAAGCATCAGGATAAAGTACTCATCGCTAGTACTCGAGCATTTTCGAGACGTGCCCTCAGACGAGATATTTCTAAGCGTTTTTATTGTTATCAGCGAGAAACGTTTATTACAGGCTACACGCCTGCTATAGGCGGAGATGGAGATTACGTTGAGCCGTTGCTAGGCTCATCTCAGCTGCACGGACGATGTCAACAAGATAATCTTAACGATTAGCGCAGATATGGTGACTAATTGGCGGGCACGCACTTGGGGTATTGTAATTTTTGAAGGCCTTCCAGGTTGTCTGTTCGTACTATTGATGTTCATTTCGTCGAACTTTGCAGTAGCACTGCTCACAGATCGACAAGAAATGTCAGTTTGGCAATCCGTCACTCAGTTTTTTTTTGGGGGGGGCACTCTGAACAGCCTATAACAGGGCCGCGTCTAAGTGAGAAGTATCGAGAGATTTGCCTGTTTGAAGGCCATGGTGATTGCAGACCAGTTATTTAACCACTATATATTGATTCATCACATTCATTATCAGGGGTTGCCAAATTAATATGGCAAGGCATTGTAATACGTAGTAGACATTATCTTCTAAGTGGAGAATGAAATTAAAAAAACATTTCGTCCAGAGAGAATCATTATATTGACTACTATTTCAAATACGAGAGGAAATTAACGGATAATTACTTCCAGGAAAGGTGTGGCTGTATCCATTGTCTTATAGAGAAGAATATGGTAAGTGTAAAACATTTCAATGTATGTAACACCTTTTAAATTATGTTTCAATCCAAATGTTCGTAATGCATAACATGAACTACAAAGAAAAACACGAAATATTTATTAAATTAAATTGTATGGATCATTAATTTTTTAAAAAGAATTTTCTCAGCCTCGGCCTATATTTGTATTCCGGAAGTGTTGCTATGGATGTTTATGACGTGTAACCTATGTAAACGTACGTCATCACTTCTTAAAGTAACAGTTTATTCCAGATCGTTTAGCTTTTATATGAAGTTGTTTATGTTTCAGATAAATCACAGTTTTAAAATTGAGTGATTGAATTAAATTATTTCAAAAGCAACAGCCGAAGATCAAAAGCAAGTGGCGGCATAGAAAGACTTAATCTAAAATAAGATAAATATATTCTGCCAAAAGCTTAATCTGTTAGCAATCAAAGAAATAGCTCAGGTAAAGGAACATCAAACGTTTCACGCGCTTAACCAAAGGTAAAGTATGGTAACAAAATAATTAACCTTGGAACTACTTGTGAAGTAGGACCAGACATTCCAACGACATCTGTTCGTAGGCAGTTGTGAGGTTTCGTAGTATTGCATGGCGGGAAGGTTTTTCTATATTGTCTGACGATAGAAACCAAATTCAGATTGCGTGGCCAAACATTTCAAATTATTATTGATTTCTGAAATATTTATTACATAATGCAGTCTTTTAAGGCAAGTAGAGTGTTGTGCTGAGCCAGTAACCTTGCTGAGAGAACTAGCACCAGATTAACTCACATTCAGCATTTCCGAATTCCGCCGTGAAATCTCTATTAGAGTCCTTTTTATTTCAGATGTGGGAGGAAACACACCACCGATTCATACCAGGGAGGTACGGAAAATTGAGCCGATCTGGATTCGAACTCAGGCCCTCAATCTTGACGGTCCAGCAGACTATCCACCCTTTCACGGGCAGCCCAAGATAAATAAATAAAGATAGAATAATTAAATATCATTGTAAATGTGCAAATAGTGAAATCTTGGAGAATCTACAAAGACTCGAAATTAAGTAGAGATTGGGACATATGGATTACGCTGATTTCTTGACAATGAGCCGAATTCCTTATCTTGCTTCGTGTGGGTTTATGGATTTCTGATAGAAATGGCAGATAACCGTTAACAGTGTAGTAATTATTCAAAGCTTTTCAGTTTATTCGCCTTGAGCGCTGTAGATACCCGGCTACGTTGGAAAATCCTTCCACTAAGTGGATGAAGAGAAATCCTATTTGATGTCGTGCAAATATCACACAAAAGATGGGTTTTCGCTTCTTTAGGTCGGCTATTGAAAGTGAGACGGGTCTTTTCGTTCACCGTTCCCTAACTCTAAAATAGTCATAAATCACAACAAAATTCCGTCCAGTATCAACACCCTGACAGCTGGCGGTCTTCTCCAGCTTCTATCGCAACTATAAATTAAAGTTCTGACACAATCTACAGTCTACGAACATACGACGAACCCCTACTTATAAGTGGAAACGTGCATTTTTACAATTTATCTCAATATTCATATTCTCTGTCACTCATCAAAAAGATACGCTGGAAGAATACACTATGTATCCTCATTAAATCGTACTGACATAAATGCCTGAATCCTTCAAACGATCTAAGATGGTAGAGAGTGTGTCAAAAGTAGTTTTCGTATTTGAGGCAGGCTTCAGTCTATTTTTGTGTTCGAGTTTAGTTACCAATATTTCGGCTTCCTGTTTACTGCTGTAATGAAAAACCATATACACAAATGAAGAATTTTCGGCCTTCTTTACCACCGGTAAAGCAGCTTTAGTATCAGGCTGCTTGACTGGTATCCATTCTCTTGTGCTAAGACGTTTGTCGGTACACACAAACGTAGAATCGCCAGCATTGTTTATCCGATGTACTGTAAGAATGCCAACAATGTTGCTGAACGTATCCCGCCTGTCATGTCTTTGTGATGTTCAATTAGGAGAAACACTAGACTAGTGATAGCGAAAAGTGTTGATAATACCTCTCCGAGTATTTTGATTAAAAGCGAATCGAAGAAATGGTAACAAACCGGTAGACGTTCGTTTGCTTAGGTTACTTAATGATTCCTGGCTATTCAATAACCTATGGCCAACGAAGTAGTCCTTATATGTAGGACTCCTATAGCATGGTTCAGCAATTACATTCCACATGGTTTAAATATGGTACCTCTTAACTGATTACGTATCGGATAACTCTTTTATCCCTTTAACGACTTAGTTCCCCTGACGTAACTCCTCTCCCAGTTATAACGTGGAACTCCGATATCTGACAGAACTCTTACGTAAATTTCCGATAATGCGGCCGTCTAGCGGCGTGGGTTAACACGTTGTGTGGCAGCTTATTTCCCGCTGAGCTGCTGAAAGTGGTGGCTTTCCTCAGTCGGGTTTTCTGCCATTATTCCTTCGTGAAATTGGCTCTGCTCTTCAACTTCTTGCTCCAGAAAAGCTATTCTGTAGATGGAAACTACAGTGTGTTCGTTGGTATATACATTTTGTGGCACGGTCAGCAAGAGGGAGGGCAACCGTTTTTCGCAGTCAGATGATTTGTAAGCTGCGCTAAGCTGAAACAATTAACACCCGATCCCTCTCAGTTTCTAAACCTCGTCCATTCGAAGATTCACTGATTCAGCATCCCTGGTTTAGCATCCTATATTTTGAAATGATTTTCCAAACAAACGAAAATAATCAAGCTCGTAAATGAAAGTTAATTTGCTCCGTATATAAGAGCTTTGTTTGCGTGCGTAATAACATTAGTATGGGGAATTTAGTAAATTCTTTTGTCCAGTATTTTGTGGGCATGTTGTAGACATCTTGTAAAGAGAACAAAGAAAACAGCTTTATGTACCTCCAAACGGTGTCCATTATTTATCACTTTAAGCTGTGAGTCAGAGTTGTGCAAGATGGCGTCTGACGCGCCAATATTTTTTCTTACCTTTACTTCAGGAGAGCTCAAATACATCAGATAGCGGTCTCCGATATATCGATACGAGAGTAGTACAATAAGGATTTCATACATACATCTCAATTTTAATTAATTATTTAAAGGTTCGTTTAGATTCCGATACAGCAGTTGTGTGTGTGTTAATACCGTGTGGATTTCAGTCGTCCTTTTAAATGAAAATATCATCTTTTATGTAACCTCTTAAATGCCGTTTCACGAGCTGGACTGAAGTGAATCAGATCGATAGCACCAAAGAGACCACACACACACTGAGTTATCATTTGTTGTTGGTTTTTGTGTCTCGTTTATTTCAGTTTTCTCGGGAAAACCTGTCAACTCGACCCTACAGCGCCCCCCCCACAACCAAAAGAAGAAACAAAAGAAAGGGCCGTGTAATCGAACAGGGCCTTAACGGACACCTGCATTAATTCACCTTTTTTTTTTAAAAAAAAATAAATAAATAAACTAGATCGCCTCGTTATCGCACATAGGGCTGGCACAGCTGAACAGATCACCTGGCCGTGCTTGAGGGGAATCCCTGGCGCTACTTGGACTCCGCGTAAAGCGATATGTGCACTGTTGAAATTTTGCGTAGAATGTCTGCAGAGGAACATCGGTCGGCATTGGTTGAAATAAAAAGCGGAGTTAGTACGGATCTCAGGAATTCGCTTTTTAAAATGGTTTTGAAAAAAAGAAAATTATTGCAGCTGCCAAGCAATGCGATGTTACACTAAATTACATTTTTTAAAATACAATTGCAAACGATTCTGGCCTTATGGAAGACAGGGCCTTAAACACTGGACGGTACCCGTGGGATACGGTGGACGTATTATGATAATTACGGACCTGAAACGGTGTTACATCATCCAAACAGAGTCTGACTGATAAAAGATAAGTTGACGTCAGCTGCGATACCAACCAGAACGCTGTGGAAATTCTGTATAATTATTTTCTGTATGTTTATTACACACACGCACGCGTGGGGGCGTTAAAAAATATACGGTCACACATGCTGAACAATCGGAGAAGGCAAGAAGCACAGGAAAAATCCAAGTTGTGTATAGTGAAGTACTGAAAATCGTGATTTGCTAGATTTATATAAGCCGCGAGAGAGAGAGAGAGAGAGAGAGAGAGAGAGATGATGGAGTATGTTAAACATGTAAATGCCATCTTAATACAGTAATAACGTGACGATTGGTTTTTAATTTAATGACATGCGAAATGCTTGCAGGTTCTTCATGACTTTCAGTAAAAGATAAGTTAAGGTGACTTTCGTCTGCCTGTGCAGCTATCGGTTAAATTAGATAGTACACGTGACATGTCCACTATTATCCCTTTTACTTAGCAATCATGAAGAGCGTATTTGGATTCTTTATGGTAGCAATTAAAGAAGAAACAAACATAATGATATTTCTAATGTATTCCCTTAATGTTCTACTAAGAATTCGCACATGCACAACCAAATATGCAGAATGTCAACTGGCTTTGTAGTCGATTTCTGTTGCCTTTTATCTGCAGAGGGGCTTCTTCTTGATAGAAGATAAGTAGACCCCCGCGTAATCGCGGCCCCGGTTATTCGCGGAATTTTTCTTAGAACCTAACTAATAATTGTTCGTGAAAACCCCCGCATATTCGCGGAATCGCAAATATCTTCCGCGATTTTTTATATCTTTTTTCGTGGCAATATATATTTTTTCACGCTTTTTAACGCTAAATTATTAATAACAATATAATTTACTAATTTTGTACTATAAATACTAACGTAAATTCAGCAAAATATCGATATAATATAAACGCTATCGGCTGGAGGTTTGAAAGTAGCCAATCCGAGAGCGTTGTTCATTTCCCCTTGCTGCTGATTGGCTGCTGACCACGAGGCGCTGTCTCAGAAAGATGCAGCCCAGCACCCCCGCATCATCCCAGTTTACCGCGTGTAGCTATCTCGAGTGTTTCGCTGAGTGTTGTATTTTTTATTAAATTATTATTATATATTTACTTATATTTTTATTATATGTTACGTTATATTTTGACGTTTATAGGCATTTTTATGGACCACGTCCAATATTCGCGGTTTTTCACTCTTCGCGGGTGCTCAAGGGACGTAACCCCCGCGAATACCGAGGGTCGGGGGACAACTGTACTCCTGGCGGCGCCTAGATATGGCACCCTGTTTACCCCTCGTCGCGTTCTCAAGGCAAAAAAATTTAACACACCGTTCAGTTTATCCTCTAGCTTTTCAAATAAAATATTAGTAAATACGGCAAGATAAAGAATCTGCATTTATTTCTTCATAGGAAGATTCTTTACTATGATTTTCACCTCTCACACGTCATAATATTTGAAAGTTTTTCTCATATGATGATGGGCAGGGTTATAATAGGTTATGTGATGTACCTGCAAAATTTATACAATTATTATTATTATTATTATTCACAAAATTTTAAATCATTTTTTTTTTAAATTTCACAGATTAGATTGCATAAAATGCAGGAAGCAAAATGGAAGTCAGAAATATCGTTAGGTATCTGTTGGCCCTGTCAGGGTTAATATCGCTTTATTTTGCGGAAGAAGTACTAAGAGAGAGAGAGAGAGAGAGAGAGAGAGAGATCAGTAGTGGCTTTATGCTACCTGATCAGGTGTTGACGAATATTTGGGTGAATGCTTATCTCTTGCGCACCAGCCATAATTCCCTCACCCTTCCATTCAGAGATCGTTGCGAAGCCTCTCCATGTCGGAGATGTCTACGAGGAGAGACGTTAAATCCGCCGGGTTAATTTTCCGATAGAACGATAAAAGAGTGGATGAGACAGAGCCCAGGATACCAATCCATTCCCGTGCGTTGCTTAAACGGACTGAAAATGTAAATAAATATGCAAAACCACATGTGACAAGGCTGGGATCGGCAGCAGCGCGTTGGTTAGGCGAAACATGCGTCGGGCGGAAGTCCGATTACCTTCTAGAAATCTAATAAATATAAATAAGCTGTTACTTATATTCAGATATGATATAACTGTGGTAGGCGTACTTACCCGGTGTGGCCGTTCAGATTGTTATCGGGAACTGGTAAAATTATCTCCAAGACTTCGTATAAAACGGAAAAAAGGAGGAGGAGGAGGAGGAGGAGTAAAGAAGGAAGGAAGGAAGGTAGGTGGGGAGGAGGAGAGAGAGCACTTGTAAACTCTCGACTGACGGTGCCACGGCGCGGGTTGGCGACGAGATCGAGGACTCGGCTACGTGTTTGCAGAGCGGAGGATTTCCAAGCACATCTCAAGTGTTTCGAACCGTCGTTCGGGGGCCGTAAATCTGCTGGGAGGGTTCATTACTCCACGTCGCCGGCCAGCGATGAAATGAATAAGCGGAGTTGATCCAAAAGCAGAAATCGATCTCCCGAACGCGCGAAATGAGAATCGCCGGGAAGCAGAAATTTCGGCTGACGTTGAACGACGAAAGGAAAAGCGACTCGGGATGCGGCCAGTTTTCCACAGCAGTCGACCGGGCAGCGAAGGATGAGGGAGTGATGGGAGATATGATTCTAATGGCAGAATATATCGTACTTGTGGATGGAGGCACGCGAGAGGCTTCGGATCTGCTACGGTAAATGGAACATTCCACCAGATCGATATTGCACTGAGGATCATGTAACAACGGACTACGTTGGAAATGAAAGAAATCGAACAGCGACTATCCTTTTATTGGTTTGACTAAATATAGCGTGCTCTGCTCAACTGGGAGCGTGGAATAGAATGGACGCCAGGCGAGGCGATGTCGACACGTGTCCGGCCGGCGCGTTGCGAGATGGTGGGAGACGGGTTCCGGGAATTGAAGGCGCTTCGGGTACCCGGGGCATCAAGCAGACGCTCAGTTGTGCGCCCCTTGAAGTACGTAAATAGATGGCGAAGACCTGAGATTTAAAAAAAAAAAAAAAACAAAACAAAAAAGATAAAGTTAACCGTACAGTTTAATAAATTACAATTGTAATGGTTTGCGGGGGGGGGGGCTCTGCTGAATTATAAAGCAGGCTGAAGGGACTTTCATGTAGGGGAATGTTGTATTTCCCAGCACGCGAGCCCAGTAAACCGGCCTGGGCGGTCTACGAAAGAACTTCCTCACGCGGAGAGACGGCGCGGATCAGAGGGCCCAGGACGTACTTACCCCTACATTTTCTGAACCAGAACCTGCTTTAAGCATGCACATTACACGGTGCTTAATGGCATTTCCCCGTATGTTACGATCGTGGCTTCTGTCCCGCATTAAATGAACTGATCTTCCTTCGACGCCATTAAGAAGATGGAACCGTGACCAAGGGCAGAAAACCAGATGAGAGTAAGAGACAGGTCAAGGGTTAAAGAAAAATAAACAAAAAAAAACACTGCTCTGCGCAGGTTGTTCTTGACAAGAAAACGACATCCGTTTGTTTAAATAAATGACGTTAAGCGAAAGGCATTATAAGTTAAACCAACCAAGTAAACCTTTTGTTCTTACTATATATTTACATTTCTCCTTGTACTAGGTGTAGTAAAGTATCCCGTCTACGCACCTGGTAAACAGCTTACAGAGTAACCCCCCCTTTCAGAAACAAAGCCAGTCCAGCGAATCTCACTAAAAAATTAGGGCTTGTGAAAGGAAGTTTGAGAGTATGGGTTAGCGTGGCTCTCTTATAAAACAGACTGAGTTTGGAAAACACAGAATGCATTTATTGCATCCTATAAATTACTGGGGATGTTCCGTACTTGTGCTCCACGTCACGATCTTTTGGCTACACACGGAGGTTTTCAGAAAGTAGTTTCTGAAAAGCCCTAATATTAGCAGTAATTCCTTACCCAAACCATAAAAGAACGCGTCGTACATACAGTCATTCGAAACTCTTAAGCGATTTAAAATTCCATTATGTATCCCTGAGTTGTCTGATATCAACGATAGATAGGCCTAACATGTTGATAATTTAGCAAATACTACATACCTAAAACGTCAGTAGAAAAAGTATTTTTTCTCACTGATTGACCTTTAAGGATATTATTCGAAGATTTCTTATGAGAAAGTGTTTGATGTATATGGGACATTTTTTTATGCTTTAAATTGTAAAATTTTGCAAGATATTGGAACGAAAAAATTCTATCCTGAAAACATAAAATAAAAAATTATGAGTGTACGCAAACAATTTAAGTATGCAAAACCTGATGTTCGAGCCTCTTAATGGTATAACACCCCAATAACATTAGTGTCCACCAGTCAGTGCCTGCTGTACACTAAATGGATACGTTATGTTTAGTCTTATTTACCATTTGTCGTGCTTCTTTAGCGTCTTTTTATTATTATCGAACCATTGTTTTAACTTTCTTGGTGTAAGGACATCTGAAAGCAGTAAGCCAGAACGAGGGCAGGTGCGCGGGGTATTAGCCTTGGTAACCAAACGAGTTACCTAGTTACGGCTGGGGATCTCTTGAGCGGGGTCTGGGTGCAAACTATTCAATAGTTACCCACAATCTCTGTCACAAGTAAAACGTCTTACAATTCTTCATGTTTCAAATGAGAAAAAAGAAATCGGAGTATCCGGAAAAAAACTTACGCGGGCGACCGGCGAGGAGGAACGAGTGGTAAGATGCCGGGAGTTTGAACTGGAGCCCTAACCACAGCAACCGAGAAGTTTGCCACTAGACCACTCCCATTTCTCCATAATCCTAAAGCCAATATATCAGGGGGCGCTAGTTGAACGGGGAGTGCGGGGTGGGTGGGAGACGAAAATAGATGGCAACATTTTAAAAAATGCCTGATTCGAAACGATTTCTCCCGCGTATAGCAGTCGGAAAATCCGTACGTTGTGATTAGGTCGTAAAGCAATAACTCACGATACCAGAAAAGAAAAAAAAAATTGCGCAGAAAGAAATTATCGAAGACAAACTCATGTTCGTGTTTGTTTGCAGTTCGGATTACGCCACCATTGCTGTCTAGGTTTCCTTGAGTAGTAAATAGATAAAATCCCTCTCCCAAAAAAGAAAAGCCAACGGCAATTAAGCGGAACTGGAGACTGGGGCCACAATATTGGAACAACATGCCAGCGGAATCAAAGCCTTTAAATCCGATTAGTTTCAAAATACGGAACGCCGAATTTTGTTGTTATTAATTTCCACTGGGTGTTTATAAAGCAGCATAAAAAACGGAGTGGTCTGCCCAACGGAACTCCATTAATTAAGTCTAGTAGTGGCGTCCTGATCCTGCTTGCCAAGTAGCTCATTCGCTAAAATCGTGCCACCGGTTCTAGATATTGACTTTTTTTTTTTAGTAAAAGAGCTATTTTAAAACGAGATACGACTATTATAAGGGCCGAAGGGCGAAGGAAGGATAACATAATCTCGGTTAAATTGAAGACAAAAGAGAGAGTAGACTTTCCGTCCGTTGTCTGTAAGACATTAAGTCCGGCGGCGCTCTGGGCTGGTGGGGGAGATCCAAGGAGAGTTCGGACGCGGACTTAACAAGGTAACTGCAACGTCACGCTCATCGTTAAGATGCGACGACCACTCGTCAGAAAGTGTCTTCTTGTTGACAGATATAAGGCGTCATAGATTTAACCTTTTTTCCTTCTTTTTCCGAATACCAGCTCTAATCTGGCTTTGGATCCCTGTTCAGGGTAGATTTGTGAAGCACCTTGCTTTCTGTAATCATCGTCAGGGCGAACGTTGTCAAAATGGCCACTCCAGGCCTACGTTCAGAACTCTCATGCTGCCTGGTTTCGCTGCCTGACTGGAACAGGCAACTCAGGCGGCGTATGGTTAATACTGTAGTCGTTCATAATTCCTTCTGCATCTGTGTTCATCGTGCAAACTACTCCCATTACTGCCTGCTGGAGTTGATGACATGGCAGCAACCATGAATGGATTTAGTTCTCTTTGTGGTAGTACTTATTCATCGTCTTCGGGTCGCATACTTCGGATAGAGTTATCTCTGTTTCAGCCACCCAGAACCACCGTTTGGTCAGCCTCGGAAATGAGTCAACAAGAGCCGCTGTTAATTAATTCCCTCCACCCGTTAAATATTTATTGCCTTCCTATATCATACCAAGTTCTGTTGGTAGCCAATCTGTAGTGGTGCCTCCTGGCTATGGGAACTTGCGGTCGGAGTGGCAGTCCGCTGGTTAGTTTCACTGAACTGCTAAGGTCGAGAGCTGAAGTTCGATTCTCGCAGGGGAACGGTTTCGGTTTGTCGGGTCTCTAAGGCTCCTACACTTTTGGTTTACCTGGTCTTTCTCCTGGCACTCTGTGATTTCCTCCCACATCTCTAAATGACATACAGACAACCGAAAAAAGAAAAAAAAATTTTTGACTGTCCAGCAACCAGTGAAAACACCTGGGTATTTGAAAACATTCACCGCGTGTATTCTTTCGAATGTCAGATGTCGAAAAAATATTACATCTCATATATTTAATTGGTCAGCATAATTTATATGCACGAAAGGTGAAGAGGTTTTCGATTTTTGGACGTTGACTACTCTTTGATGTTTGATCGACAATTCGAAACTGGAATGTTGAGGTTTGACGTTAGATCCATTTCTTGCGACTCAGGCTAGAATATTCCTCAAACGGTGTGATCTTTCTCTGTACTCAGCTGCGACAGCAAAGACTGCACTGGTATTGTACAATATCGAGAGTTTTAAGAAATCATCGCTACACATTTCAATAAAAGACTAAAGAAATCCGTTCTACGAAATCCCGATCTCTGATAAATTCAACAGAAAGGCAAACACCACCTTTACACGGCATTTACTCGATACTGAATATAAAGGATAGTTTCAGTAACGTACAGTGATGACCGGAATTATTGCATCAGCCCCAAATAATTCTGATTTTGTGAAAAGTGTAATTATATGTTTAACTATTTATTTCTGATTTATTGTACAATATAATTTTAAAAAAATATTTTAAAGCAAAATAATATCGCAAAGTAGAATTTATTAATGTTTCACTGTATTTATAACTTCACAAGAAATTACCATATTAAAAATGTTAGTAGAAATATCATGTTTATAGTAAAACAATATTTAATTGGGTTTATGTTAACAATGGAATTTTTTGTAATGCACAAAGAAAAATATTTTGTTTGAAACATCCAATAATGTAATAATTCATTCAACTAGCGATTTTTTTATCAAGAGAACATTCTCTTTGGCAATTTATACTTATTTATAAGAAATTACACTTTGTTTGTGTGTGTTATTTTACTTTCATATAAACTATTAATGCATATTTTTCTTGCACGCAAACCCCACCTTTTTTTATATAAATTAATAGTGAATGCCGATCGGAAACCACAAAAAAACTTTGGGTATACATGACTTGACGATTCTTTGAGCTGCCCGAAAACGTGGCACGAGTCCCGCAGAAAATGAAGTGAAAAACCTGATTAGTTACTTCCGCTTTACTTTCAACGTGAACGTAATGAACAATGGCGATGCTTTCACAACTACGTTATTCCAACCACGATAACTTCAACTTTCCAGTGATATTTATCAAAATAATAATAATAATAATTCACCAAAGCGTACAATTCTATAAGGTCCTCGCCACAGAAGAGATAGGGTCATTATTGCCGGTGAGTATGAAGAACGTGACTCGTCAAATAAAGAAATTCTCCTTATGGGAAAATAAATTCCTCTGCATGAAAAAGACAGACAGAAATTGAAAAAAAAAATGAACAGAAGAAAGCGAACTGCATGCGATGGTAGATTATCGCTATTGCTGGCAGAAACTGGAAGAGGAAATCGATACAATTCTCCGCCACTCGACAGCCAGATTTAGTCGAAGAGTGAACGTCAGGTTTGATGTATGCCATACAAACTGTATGGAAGTTCCTGATTTCATGCTTCTGTGAGCCACTGTCTGGAACCAGTAAAGAAAATTGAATTCCCCTCGCTAAATGCGGGCTGTGGGTCGAGGGGGTCGTTGCCCCTAATTCTTTCCATCTTAATGCGGAACCCGGTCATAACGATCGGAGTGCCACCAGATGGCGGGTTCGTCTATATTCAACCATCGTCGCCGGGATAAACCAGTCATCGTAACACCTGAATGCGGACGTCCCACATGTACCCGCTGCTCACACGGAAACCAGCTCTATGTACACTGTCCAATTTATAGTGACCGTCAGCAATTCATTTTTTATTGCTCCAGTTCAAACTATGAGTTCAGTCGAACAGAGCCGTGAGCGTCCATGGCCGAGCACTCGTCGTCTGATATCCACGCCTCCTGGCGGCAGAGTGTCCCAACTTCTAACGAAACTAGTAAGGTTCTGGAAATAATGTACAATAACCTATTTTAGGAAGTCTGCGTCTTCAGTTTTATAGTTAAAAAAGAACGTTAACAATATCAGATTTTAGAATGAGTTTACAAGGAGAATGCTTACGGGTTATAGAGATTTATAATATTCCAAAGAATTAAAATTATTAAAATTTAATCTTCTCTGCTATATGGCGCGATACGCATGATTCACCCAGTGCTAAACCAAGTTAGGGTGAAATCAGCGTTGGCCCTACTGTGCCCCGACGGACCACACGGTCTTCAGTAGTTGGCCTGATCGACCAAACCAGATTGCGATCGTAGTCGTAAACTAACAGCGACACCTCGGATTCATGCCCATCTGCACAGCCGTCTGGAACTGTAGAACACTGTCAGAAAATTTCACAAAAAAAAAAAAAAAAAAAAAAACCTACCGTCCAAGACAGGAATTTTCCCGGTCAGTGAAGGAAGCCATTAAAACCAACAGTAGAGTTCCTGGTGTTGAATCGCTGTCTCTTGAGAGCTCCGAGAGTAGCGATCTGAAACTTCGGCGAACCACCATGCAGGCGAGAAAATAATTTACACTACAACTAGTCAAAATATTAAAAAAATTATACCGCTTTTTTAAAAAAAGAAACATATTTTTGCTATTTATTGCGTTTGAACGTGCGTGTTCTACCAAATCAGTGAAATATATTAATAGTTACGGGTTTCTGGCCCACATGTCGCTTTGTACATCCGTATCTAGCTCATTTACTTTCAATCTCAAGAAAACAGTGAATGGTAAGTTCTCTTTACTTTCTTAAATTAAACTGATATACTACAAATTAGACTGATTTTCATACGAATATAGGTTTTCGTAAATTTATTAGTTATAGAAGGATAAAAAAAAGGGGGGAATCACGTCTGATGCAAGGTACCCGGAAAAGATTTATATATACTAAAATTTCTCTAATGTAACTAAATTAATAATACTATTGCTATTATGTACAACGATCAGTAATTTACTTCATACATCAACAATTTTCCTACCAAAAAATCAGTGATTTTTCATACTGATCCCGTATCATCGTCATGGCCGGCATTCGGTTCTAAGCAGAAGAGAAATTGATACATTTTGATTATCAGAAACTGAATGTGTCGATGCATTAGTCTAGACAACAAAACAAAAGAAAAAACAATCAAAGGGAAAACAAACAATGAAACATTGGTTGCCGTTTCGATATTGGTTAATCTAAAATTATCATAGGATATAGTCCGTCTGTGGATGTCTTAGTTTAATGTAGTGTAACATCATAATATTCTATATTTTATATAATTACTAAAACAATAAAAGTATAGTTTCTCTTACAGACTTTCAATCTAATGGGTGAATAAGAACGTAATTATATCCAAGCACAAATCGGGTAGACCCAACCTTGGCAGTGCAAAAGGTTAACCCGGTGGCCCCCCCCGGAAAACATACATGATTAAAACTACAGCCAAATGAGTATTTTGATCTGTGTCTTAGTTCAATGATCTCATAAAATAATCACTCGGGAACATACAAGCAGAATGCCGAAGATAGGAAACAATCTAGGTTCATCTACATTAGAGTTGCAGAAAACAGAATAAAAAGTAAAACTCAGATTTACGAAAAGAGTTTAAAGGGCACGAAAGATTTTACCTCTATTCCAAGAAGAAAAAAAACAACAAACTTTAAATTATGGAAGCCTTTAGAGTAATCCCACCCGGATTCCATTACAAAAGTGCTTCTCTCTTCTTTTTTTATAGCCGGTTTTCATTTGATGTTCCTGTTATTTGATAAATGGAAATTCCTGAATTTGTAGCTTGGAATCGAGAACAAGATATGGCCAGCATCTTGACGTTATTCATAATTAATCTCTTATTTAGGTTTAGAGATATCATTAAAAATGGGTGATTCTCTTACGGACAACCGGACTGCTTTGGGCACTAGGGTATTTCGAAATATTCATTTGGTTTTATTTTTACTTCTGAAAGTGAAGAGTTCTCGAAAGGAGTTCCGGTAAGTTCTTTTAAGACGAAGGCGACTGGTATCGTTCTCTTCAACAACATCCGTCGTGCAAAGATTATGGAAGCCAAGAGAAGAGTTCTTGAAAACAACAATTCCATTTGGTTCGTTCAAAAGGGAGGTAACTGATAGTGGAGTCCCCTTCAACAACGATAGGAGTGTAAGGATTATGCTCACCACACGTGCACCCTTTAGCTTGTTTTGGATTATAAGTGGTCACCCTAAACTGTCGACCTGCGGCTCAGGAATGGCATGTGAAGACACTGATGATGATAACTATGCTTTGTTACTTTGTTGTCGCTGTTATATTTAGAACTAATTATTGTACATATAAATTTGAAATAAACAGTAATAATAATTAACCTTCAATGTGTCTATTAAACTATTGACTTCTTGTAATCTTGCTTGTTTTTACGTAGTATCTTATGGCAGTAAATAACGATGCCATTCAGTGTTCCGGACGGAGAAAAAGTTTACCAAAATAAGCTTCTTTATTTAAGAAAAGAGCAAATTTCCCGCCTGTTGTCAGATTTTCTTAACTGTCCAGATCTTTTTAGAACTGTGACAATTTGAACATAAATAATGCATCCTACTAGGAGAGGGCTGGGAAGGGGAGAAGCAATTCGAACTTATTATCGTTCGATTCTAGACCATAATGACGCGATTTAAACTCAAAGGTTGATTATCTTCGCCTCGTTTATACTTTCCGTTGTTCACATCGACTTCCCGTTTGCTAAAGCTCGATTTAAAAAAACAACAACAGAAACATGACATTTTTACTCATTTTTCTTTTTAATACTCTCTCTCTCTCTCTCCATCTCTCTCTACTGACGTCATCTCTCTCTCTCTCTCTCTCTCTCTCTCTACTGACGTCATCTCTCTCTCTCTCCATCTCTCTCTCTACTGACGTCATCTCTCTCTCTCTCTCTCTCTCTCTCTCCATCTCTCTCTACTGACGTCCTCTCTCTCTCTCTCTCTCTCTCTGTCTCTCTCTCCATCTCTCTCTACTGACGTCATCTCTCTCTCTTCTCTCTCTCTCTCTCTCTCTCTCTCTCTCTCTCTCTCTCTCTCTGTATATATATACAGGTGCATCTAAAAAAATTAGAGTATCGTGGAATAGTTCAATGTTTTTTGTCAGTTATTACAGAAAGTGAAAATTGTATATATATTCTGGACTCATTACATGTAAACTAAAATGTTTCAAGCATTTTTAAATTTTAATTTTGATAATTACGGTCTACAGCTTAAAAAAGAAGAAAAAAAACGTATCTCAAAATATTAGAATATTCCTTTTCGAGTTTGAGTAAATCACTATTTATGCGTATAAATACCATGGATCTCTTAGTCTGGTTCAGTACACACAACCACAATCACAGGGAAAGACTGCTGACTTGACAGTTGTCCAGAAGACGCTCATTGACACCCTCCACAAGGGGGTAAGCCACAGATGGTCATTGCTGAAAGGGCTGGCTGTTCGCAGAGTGCTGTATCAAAGCATATTGTTGGAAAGTTGACTGGAAGGGAAAAGTGTGGTAGGAAAAGGTGCACAAGCAAGAGGGATGACCGCAGCCTTGAGGATTGTCAAGCAAAGCCGATTCAAGAACTTGGGGGAGCTTCACAAGGAGTGGACTGAGGCTGGAGTCACTGCATCAAGAGCCACCACGCACAGATGTGTCCAGGAAATGGACTACAAGTGTTGCATTCCTAGTGTCAAGCCATTCCTGAACCAGAGACAACGTCAGAAGCGTCTTACCTGGGCTAAGGAGAAAAAGAATTGGACCGTGGCTCAGTGGTCCAAAGTCCTCTTTTCAGATGAAAGTAAATTTTACATTTCATATGGAAATCAAAGTCCCACGGTCTGGAGGAAGAGTGGAGAGGCACAGAATCCAAGTTGCATGAAGTCCAGTGTGAAGTTTCCACAGTCAGTGATGATTTTGGATGCCATATCATCTGTTGATGTTGGTCCACTGTTCCCAAAAATGAAGATGCCACTGAAGGGCTTCCGCTTTGAGAGCTGAGAGGACATCATGCGGAATGCGACGGTGGAGTTGAGAGCCATTCCAGAAGAAGCATTCCAGACGTGCTTCGAACAGTGGATGGATCGCTGGGCTGTGTGTGGTGGCACAATGGGGGCCTACTTCGAAGGTGATTAGCAATTTAACCCCACCAAGTGCGTAAATTTTTTTTTTGAAGCCTAAGGTCGGATACTTTTTCGACAGACCTCGTATAAAGTGTTCTCTTAAACTCATGCATGTGTGTGGTTTTTGTAGAGCCTGTGACTTTCCTACGACAATATTTGATTTATTTTAATTAAATGTTTCTTTACCATAATCAAATAGCATCTATTGGATCTATGGAGCGCCTGACCATATCCGTTTTCTGAGAATTTGGCAGCTAGGAACTTTTATATTGCATGGTAGGTGGTCTCATCTTTACAATGGAGACACGATACACGTTCAGCGAGCGCTTTACTGGTAGATATTTAATGCTACGGAATTAATTATTTTAGCTCTCAGCCTGAATCTCTAACAGTTTCAAGGTAAAACTGTGTGGGGGTTTCACTGATTTGTTTACGTATTCTCATTGCTCAGTTACCTCTCACGCGAATCACTCAATAATTATACTGATAAACCTAATTAATCACCCGATTTATAACATTTTCGACGCTGGATCGTTTATTCAGACATTATTTTAAACACTCGATAAATAACGGTTCTCCAATAAGTGTCTGAACCGGATGTCCAGGTGATTCACAGAAAACAAGATTCTCGGGTACGGACTAATACGATTAGAAATCTCCGTGTTCTCTGTTTCCCAGAAAGGAGAAGCAAACCGTTCACGTGTCGAATGTGGGAGTTTCAGCACTGCCTTGAAATCAACAAACCTGGAGTTTTTAAGGGAACGCGCGCCACCTGTCTGGGATGGGAGATTAGTCGACGTAAGGAAATAGCAGCTACCAGGTCCTTCGCGGAGAATTAGCACAAAGTTCGAGTAGTACGTAAATACATTTAAAAAAAAAAAGAAAATGCACTAAATTAAAATTTCTCGGAAGGCAAAATTAATTGTTCAGGAATTTATGCTATGCATAAAATAGGCATGTACACTGGATGACAATTTATTCTTACATTTTCAGCGAGTGTCATAAAAAGACTTTTAAAAAAAACAACCCATCTTCTTGTGGCAATTACGAATAAATAGTATAAATATGGAGGAGGGTACATTTGGCTCCGATGTCGTCGTTCTTTAATGTACTCAGTTTAGGGACATTTTCTATGGCGGTAATGATCCATGTACTTTTGGGCATATCACGAATGACACACGTACATTTTTGTCCTTTATTTCCGAATCAATAAAATGCATCAGAAAAGAAATTATCCGGAATCTGACAGTCGCTTTTTTTTGTTTTATTATTTCACCGTGAGCGTTATAGCAACACTACACTACACAATACGACCGCCATCGATTCCTTATCATTGGCAACTGGTAGTTAGTCCGTCAATAAAACGCATTTCCCCGAAAGACATTGAAAATATATTTAATGTATTGAATTAAACTCCAAAGGAAGTTGAGCCATTGTCCAAACACGCACGTTCTAACAATTGGGTAATTACCGCGCCTCCCATCCCCTAAAAAGAAGAGAAAAAGTAAATGGCCAAGTTTTGGTTGCTACTGGGGTTTCCTATGGTCGATCCTTTAATGAAAGTAAAAAAAAAAAAATTACACGAACTACCAGTGCTTTTCCGCACGTACCTATCGCTTGGTTCCGATTTCGGTCTTTGTTTATGGGCGCCCAAGACTTAGAAGAGAGAGCAAAAAGGTGTAAAATTATTTATTGATCAGACGCCTCGCCATGGAATCCAACGCCTAAGAGATAAACAATACGTTCGGTCTTGCGTATCGACAGCAGCAATAAGCTGGATATTTATTAATATATTACTTTCGATCTAACCGCAAGAGCGTGCGCGGGGCCGACTGAGACCGTAGCGATTGCCTATCGACGATTAGGTTGGCAGGAATTCATAACATTTGCGTGAGCCCTCCAGTCGCTAATTAAAAAGAATGAAAAGAGTCGAAGATTTGCCGGCCGACTGCCGGGAATACGCAAATTTTAAGTAGCGGTTCTATGTACGTAGTCTATAGCATGTAACACTGCGATTTTACGCCAAACCTCAGGCTTTAGGAGTGGCTATTTAAATAAGAAGGTACCTGATTGAAAAAAAAAGTTAACTATTTTAAGCTTTGAGATATATGAAGAGTCGTAATATCCAACATTTCTACTCAAGGTAGCTCGAAATCTATCCCCATAAATATCATAGTTCTCAACAGGTATTAAAATTAATGCATTCTGCGTAAAGAACAAAAAAAAAACAGGAAAATTACTGCATTATTGCGTAATTTGTCAATGTTAACGCGAATGGGCAAGAACCGATGTGGAGCCAAAGCCTTTCCGGTCAGAATTCGGCTCGCTTGGTAATTTACATTATGCTTGCTTTTAACGTTAAACATCCTTCGGTTTAAATGAGCAATAATTGTCGAGCACAGAAACGTCTTTACCTATTCTTACGATAAAACATTTGGCACCAAATACATGCAAAACGGCGGTTTGAAAATAATTGCTATTTTCAATAATTTTAAAAAAACTGATACTTTCAGAATATTCCGCAATTTTCCCATTATATATCTTGTATTTTTTCTGGATGATTCTTGATCTTTCTGTTATATTCTAGAAACTGTCGGAACTTCGGTTCTAATCTTGAAAATTACGGAGATTTCTAGGAATTTCTGTATCAGTTTTCCGTGTTTAAAAGTTTCTATTTGTGCACCAGCATCTTCAGTCAATGGTAAAGGAATCGTTCGGCAAAATATTAATCCTGAATTCTGAAAATGAGTGTGGAAAGTGCGTAATTAATTGTGATAGACAGAAGATTGGTACGTATGTCCAAACGGTCCTGACAAGTCCAGAAATTATTGGAAATCCCTGACTTCCAATATGCGCTGTTGGCAGGATTATTAAGATGGTTAAGAGAACTGGGAATTTTTCTTCTAAGAAAAAGAAGTGACCCAAAGAAAAATTACCACTGAAAGAAAGCGAGTTTTGGTAAAGCTTCAAGACCAGAAGAAATCTGCCTCCTGGTGCATTAGCTATAGAATGGGAAGAAAATATTTCCAAGAAGATATCAGTTGGATCTATTAAAAGACATTTGAAAGGAATAGGTTTCAAATTACACATTGAATGTAAGAAAATAAAACTTTCTGCCAAACAGAAGAGACATTTTTTTGGAAATATATATATATATATACCAAAATTGGCAAAATACGATTTTTAAGCAAGGGGAAATGGGAAGACAAAACTTCACTTATTTGTTTTGATAATTGCGACGTTTCAACAGTAAGAATTTGCTTAAAATGTTTTAATAAATGTATTTTACTTACCAGAAGCATTCAGAAAGTGTTGATATCTTGGCTTGTTCCATCTAAGAACATATGGGCAGTGACGAGAAAATACATTTCAAAAAAATTATCCATGAAACAGAGAAGAATTGTAAAACGTAATTATGGAGACTTTGGAAAATATCTTGCAAGACATTAATTAAAACAAGACGTTGTCAGGTAGAGAGCAGGGGTTATTAAAATCAAATTTTACTGGTCAGTAATTACAAAAAAGCAAGTCGTTTCAGCATTAATTGTTGTTGTAATTTTAAATTAATTTTTGTTAATAAATACTTGTTAAAACTAAGACACTTCTATCTGTCTTTAAGCTTTCATGTTAAAACAAAAGGAATCAAACAGAAAAAAATTGCCGAGTAGGCAAAATTGACTGACTGGCGCTGTACACATCAGCTCCCTGACAAACACAGCTTGCATGGTCCGAAAAGATCCTGTTTATTTGCTAATTTGGCACTCCGACCTGTATGAAAATGTCTGTCCAGCTGAGTTTAAAAAATGATTTTCGGAACCAGTCTTTAGGTGGATTTAATGCATATTTAAGGACCGGGTTGCTACCGTTTTTTCTAAAAGCAAATTTCTGCAGAGTTTGTATTTGTCATTAACGAGTTTTTGTCCTGGCCTTAGTTGGTTTACATCACTCTTGATATTTCTTATTGTCAGGATCATTTTAGCGTCATGAAAATGATAAGAACACACAGGAGAGGCAGGACCCGTGGCCTTGAACAAATATACTTGCCTAATTGGATTATATTTATGCTTTAGTTCTGTTGTGCACAGCTATTAAAGTAGATAAACTGCAGGTAAAAGGACCAAAATATCGCAAGGCGTTCAGAGGACATTCATTTACCGATACATTAAAATTGCGATTCCGTCTACTGTATCTGAGTTGTCTCATAACTTATAGCAAGCTCTTTACTCCCGGACCTAATATTCGAGCTCAGAATATTTTTACCAAAGGAAAAAAAGGGGGGAATAATAATCAGCTTCTTCGAAGCTGGAAATGCATTATCCGTGCGGCTTAGACTGATAAAGAAATATCGATAAGGATGCAGGGATTTTAATCAAATAAATAACTTAAATAGCTATTTGTATTAGCTAAGTAGATTTCATCAACGTCAGTGGCACGTGGTTGGTTAAAGGTAAACAAAGAATTAAGAAATCATTCCTGAAGGTGTTTGCTAGAAATATCGTGTTGGCAAAATGCGAAATCTACACGTCAATACCACACCGTTGTTGTACGGATATACGTGTGTGTGAGTATGTGTGAGTATGTATGAGTGTGTGTGTGAGTGTGTGAGAGTGTGTGTGTGTGTGTGAGTGTGTGTGAATGTGTGTGTGTGAGTGTGTGTGTGAGTATGTGTGTGTGTGAGTGTGTGTGTGTGTGAGTGTGTGTGTGAGTGTGTGTGTGTGAGTGAGTGTGTGTTGTGTGTGGTGTGTGTGAGTGTGTGTGTAAGTGAGTGTGTGTGTGAGTGTGTTGTGTGTGTGAGTGTGTGAGTGTGTGTGTGTGAGTGTGTGTGAGTGTGTGTGTGAGTGTGTGAGTGTGTGTGACGTGTGTGTGAGTGTGTGTGTGTGAGTAGTGTGTGTGTGAGTGGTGTGTGTGAGTGTGAGTGTGTGTGAGTGTGTGTGTGAGTGTGTGTGAGTGTGTGTGTGTGAGTGTGTGTGTGTGGAATGGTGTGTGTGAGTGAATGTGTGTGAGTGAGAGTGTGTGTGAGTGTGAGTGTGTGTGAGTGTGTGGTGTGTGTGTGAGTGTGTGTGAGTGTGTGAGTGTGTGTGTGAATGTGTGTGTGAGTGTGTGTGATTGTGTGAGTATGTGTGTGTGTGAGTGTGTGTGTGAGTGTGTGTGTGTGAGTGTGTGTGTGTGAGTGTTGTGTGAGTGTGTGTGTGAGTGTGAGTGTGTGTGTGTGTGAGTGAGTGTGAGTGTGTGTGTGAGTGAGTGTGTGAGTGAGTGTGTGTGTGTGAGTGTGAGTGTGGTGTGTGAGTGTGTGTGTGTGAGTGAGTGTGTGTGTGAGTGTGTGTGAGTGTGTGTGAGTGAGTGAATGTGTGTGTGTGTGAGTGTGAGTGTGAGAGTGTGTGAGAGTGTGAGTGTGTGTGAGTGTGTGTGAGTGTGTGAGTGTGTGTGTGTGAGTGAGTGTGTGTGTGTGTGAGTGGTGTGTGTGAGTTAAAGGTCAACGTTTATTTGACGATCATAAATATTATAATATTTGTAATTTATTATTATTATTATTATTATTATTATTATTATTATTATTATTATTATTATTATATTATTATTATTATTATTATTATTATTATTATTATTATTATTATTATTATTATTATTGAACTAGATATGTCAATTAAGATAATCCATGTAAGATGAACTACTCTGTGATGATGCCATTATTGATTCGGCGCCACTACTTTCAAAACGGATCTGAAATAAATTTCTCATGTGGTCTGGACTTTGAAATAATCACCAGCTAAAAATATAGATTTTCGCTTGTATATATTTTGATGTTATGAACGATAATTGGAATTTTGAAAAAAATTATCTGATTGTCCATTTCATATTATCTAACAGATAACTATTGCAAAGGCTGAATTTTATCATTTGATTCCTGTCGTTTTATCTACAAAATTAAATTTCTCTCCATATATTAAACAATTAGTACGTTGTAGAATTTTACCTTAATATCTATAAATTTAAAAATTGTAAACCTCGCGAAAGATATCATAGATAGTAATTATCGAAGTGTATTTTTACAATTTTAATATCTTAGTTATGTAGATGTTTGTTCTCTAGCCTAAATATGGCAACTTCTCGTGCGTGGGGCTCACTCACGCTAAAAGGGATCCGATTTGCACTTCCTTTATAGAGTGGAAAGGTTTTGACGTCGGCGCGTCACGTGCCGACACGGTCGGGTGAAGAGAGGGTGAGCCAGACTTTAAGTCCGTGGGTCTGTGATCAGCCGGTCATGGCAGCGGTATCAGCCAGCTGAGTAAATGTAAAGCGGATTAGTTCCATAGTGATGGATCCAGAACAGCCGATTGTCTTGATGATCTAGTGGATCCGATGGTGCTGCATGCACTCTGGATACAGTAAGAAGGCGTCTAGATCATGGAAAATACGCTGTCGGAAATGTATGCGGGTCAACGGGAGAGTCCCACACCATCTGATCTTTACGAGCGAGCTACTGTGACGTTACACGATTGTGAGCAAAACATCCTAGCTTTGCTACCAGTTTCTAACAAAGTCGGCAGATGTCGAACTTAATGAAGCACAAAGAACTTCCGAAGCGAACTTCCTGACGTTTCTCGTTTGTTCATATATTAAAAATTGTTCACAAAGACACGCTTACCTCTCGTACGAAAGCCATCTTTTGGACATTCGACAGAGACTAGATTTATTACAGCGGCAAACAGAAGTAATGTACAATGAGTCGTCTTCTGCTTTTGTTTCCCTGTAGCTAACATTCTCTTGACGATGCATCAGGGATTATTGTTTAATTCAATAAAGATATTGTGTACAGCATTATGCTATTTAAAGGATGTTACTGTACTAACTCGTCAGTAGCTGGAACTATTCCGTTCCCCACTATTTATGTACTTCAAAGGCAGTCGCTGAAAACTACAAACATCAAGCGTGACACAAATCCATTTTTGTCTCCCTCCCTTTGAACTCCGCTCATTTACCTTCGTAATTTTATTAAAGACTTCTCTTTAGCGGCATAATCTTTATTTGCACAATTTTCCTTAATATTCTCTTCCACAACAAACGCTATTTTGTTTGAAATCCATCAAACTGCTTTGATACCGAAGAGTCGGCAGACATTACACGGATGTTTCGGACAACTTGTCGTGCCACCGTAAACAGCAGTTCAAACCCCCCCACCAACATCTCCGTTTAGCTAGTGGACATCAAACTTCATAAGAGTTTGATGAACGGCTTGTCGCTCCCGTAACTAGCAGTAACAAATCTCCGCTGGGCTTTTATCGATAGCTAACGGTGCCTAATCACCAGCGAGGCCGTAAAACACATAATTACTACTACTAAGGTGGAGCAAAGCGTAAAACAGAGATTCCCGAACCCTTTAACGAAAGGCAAAATTATACAGTCCCCGCTATTCAGGATATAACGTTCCCCATCTATTAGTTGATGCGCATATTACTTGGAAAATCAACGTCGTGTTAAAGTAGGGAAGAAAGAAGAAGAAGGAAAACAAACTGGATGGTAGAAAACGTATTTTTTTTTCAAGATTAATCAGTGTTCATCAAAAATGATACAGCGGCGAATGCAAATGATGCGGAAAGAAGGTAAGAAAAATCTACTTATAAGTTAACTGTAATTAGCGGACTGCTTGTTCAGAAGTAAGTTGGAGAATCTGTTCACCCGCCACGGTGTCATCTCTGCGTGAACTTACGAAATCAAAGAAAGATGGGAAAATCCGGCAAAGAAATTTCGATAATGGTTTCAAATATCGTTACCAATCTTTTACGGCCTCTTAGAAAAAACCGCCGACATAGCTCTTCTGTCAATAAAGACCGAATGCGTCATGGCGTGGACAGTTCTACACGACAACTGAGTTGTGCAAGATATAATTCGCGTTATGCGACGATCGTTTGTCACCGGATGCAATTACTACTCTTATTTCATCTTTAACGATTGGACAAAAAAGAGAATAAAGGCGACAATATCTTTATCCAGCGAGATCCTGACTTTACCAATATTCGTGCTGTCATAAATGGATTTATTTTATTTCATTAGTTGTGAAACACGATGCAACAAGAATGATATTTTTTTTGGTTTTCGAGTAGAAACTACTTCATCTGTCCTCATCCCTTTTTTTTTTAAATTACAAGTCAGTTACTTTTCCAGATAAATGTATTTTATAAGTGACTTTGCTATTTAAAAAAAAAGTCCCAACTGTATCGAAAAGAGATGGCTTCAACGAGGCTGCTTTCTGTGTATATTGTGTCCGCAGACTGTCCTTCCGAAAGTACATCAGGAAGATAGAAAGGTCAAGCTGGACTCTTCCTGATCCTCAGCATCTTTACGTAGCCACGACAACTGTCAACTTTTAAAGCAGTCGCATTTAGCTTACAACTTGTCACCGCTTATCGATCCACTTCACTTACTTTTCGAAAAATCAATCTACCTGTATTTACTTTAATTAAATTTTTTTAAATGTCAAGTAGTTTATGCATATTCGGGAAAAGCAAAATATTTAATTAAAAATAATGAAATACTTGGATCTATAAATTGAGCAAAATCGCAGTGTCTTGTATCGATATATATTTGCTTGTAGAATCGTTCAGGGTTTACGCTAGAGCCAGGAGCCAGCATCATTTCGATAAAACATCTGCTGTAGGCAAAAGTTATTTGAATCGCGATCCTTCGCTTTCCATTGTTTTGCTTTTGCCAAAATCATTGTACAGTATTTCGAGGCCGATAGATGGCCTTTCATCTCCCAGATGAACGTAGAGAAACTGTAATTGATTATTATAAAATTGTTAACTGAATTAATAAAGTGAAAAATGAAGATTAAAAGCTTTCTCGAAGTAAAACACGAATTTTTTTTATAAATAGAAAATAAAATAATAGATTTTGCTAAATACTTAAATTTCCATGATCTGAGTTTTTAAAGTTATTATTATTATTATTTTACTAACTTTCGAGAACGTAAAAGGAAAACACCCACGATATCATGTATTAATGATGGATATGGCCAGTTTTAAGCTAAGGGAAATAACTGAAACTTAATTTACTTAGCTTCTATGTACTAAATTTTTAAAAAAAATTGATGAATTAGGAATAATGTTATAATGTTGTGATAGCATGATTTCATTTTCTACAAAAATAATTATTAATTCATTTAAAAATTAAAGATAATAACCCCCGCCTATTTTAAACATTTTATATATTTATTTAGCTAGGTTCAGCAAAATTATTCAGAGATTTTTTATGTGATAAACGATAATAATCCCGACATTTCTGCGGATGTCTGCGGGAGTTATCTCCTGCTGAGTTTTCCACTCATGGAGGTATTTGAAAAAAAAAAAGAAAGGAAGGAAGGAAGAGACACTCTTATTGCGCTATGGCGGATGTGCTATTTTCAATAATTCGACTGAAGGGTGAAAAATTTGCTTCAACGAAAAATAATGTGGAAGATTAATATTTTGAAGTGATAGAGAATTCTGGCATTAGTTGTTGTCTATCCGAAATGAAAAGACGATCAGTAAAAATACTCATTTCTTAGACTACTAAACTTTCCTAAGAGAAATCTTAATCAGTGTTTTCATAATTTTGTTTTGAGGGAATCCCTGCTAACCATTCGTCATGCATCTTTAATACATCTCTTAGATAGTCGACATACATTTATTTTTGTTTTTACTTTTCAACTCTTTAGATACCATCAGTTATTAATAAAGAACAGGTTTGGGTACTCACATGTTAAAATATGACACTCAATTAATTGTAATATATTAAATTTTCCTCTCTCTCTCTCTCTCTCTCTGTGTCGTTCATTGCAGCTAAGACAAGCACGCAACCACAGTCGTGAACCTATTCTAATGTACGCAGGTTAATGAGTTCGAGGACAAATTAATTTCGACCTATGTTTGTTTGCTAACGTTAGTAGAAAGCAGTAATTTACTTCCTGGACAAATGACGGTGGAATCTGTCAGCCTCGAAGAAAATTAAAGCATTTACATGACATGATCCTAACAGTAATTGACGTATAGCATTTATAAGTTCCAGCATAAGTATTCTCTTTGATCTGACGTGCTGAGCGTATCGATCCAGATGTGCACACCTATTCGGCAAGCAGGGCGATGGAGTTTTATCGACCAACATGAATTTCCGCGGTAATCTCTCGAATTAAGTGTTACTTCCGGAAAGCTACACCGTAACCCGTAGGTTTCAGCAAAACAAGATTTTTTTTTTTTTTGAATGCCTGCTTTCTACCAATTTTCTTGCGCCGATATTTAATCTTACGCATAACGAAATAAACGTAGCTAGTTCATTAAAACTAATTATACTTATTTTGAATATTCGAAAAAAACAAAACAAAACAACAACACAAAATGGAGCTATGGGTTAGCTCCCTTACAAAATCAGCTGGATAACCAAGCAGACTTATCACCTGACCTTTTCTCTCGGGAATTACTTCCTTCGTACTGCAACACGCTAGTTTCATCTTCCGACCAAATTCCCCTCGGGTAATCCCATTCACTTACTCACGTGACTAAATTAATTCATTAATCTTTTCTTTTTCCTTATTGTCAGCAATTGTAATGTTATTTTTATTTTAAAAAAAAATGTCTCGGCATGATTCTCGTAGGTGGATGGTTTCCGACCTTAGATGATTTCTTCTCTTTTGTGCATCTCTTACCATTAAGAACAACACCGCAGTTCACTGTTCACCAGAGGCCGCCACCTGCCACACCACCGCCATTGTCTGACGGTTGTTCGATTTTAACAATTACCACCAGTAATAATAGAAATTTCGCGGGTGTTCGGACTGATCTCCTCGACTCACTGACTGGTGATCCGCTATCATGACTGTCCCCCATCGGGACTTAGGGAGACAACGAACCTATATTAAGTTAGAATCAAATGTACTTGGCTATGAGTACCTGAAACATTTCAAACCCCAGCACTACTAGTCCGGTGCGATAAATAAGCAACTTGTAGTGTAAGGGAAACAACTCGAATGTATCAGTTAAAAAAAAAATACATAAACACAGGTGGCAAACAGTTTTGTATTTTTAACCAACGGAAAAGGGGACTCAACTGCAGTAATTTTTCATTACCGACAATAAATCAAGATAGATTATTATCACTATTATTAATTAAAATTTTTTGTAGGGAAAGGATAATTTTGTCTATTTCTGGCACGCGCCTTGTTTATTTCTTTTCTTTCCAAAGAAAATTTAAAAAATCAAGAGTTACTTCCCTTATCACATTAAAAATCTCGCCCCTGCTTTCGCCAGTCTTGGTTTGGATTGGAGCGTGACTGACGGTTCGAGTCAAAGCTCGCCCACCCGGAGCATATTGCCCATTAGGTCCACCACCGCTCAGACTCTGACAAACTTACTTTTTATCGCCAGTTACTTCTCATTAATATGGCCTGGCGTTTTATCAAAACAGAAGTTTTGCTTCTGGTTTTTAAATATTTCAAAGCTGTTAGCGATTTACTTTTGTTTCTCTTTGTAAGTTACGCCCTCTAATGAAATAACATTTACATTGTATTATTTTAATTATCCTTAATTTAATAAGCGAATTTGAAGAAATTCGGCTAATCCATATCCGCCTGACCTCAGGGTTTTTCGATAGCATCCATTAGCTCTTTTCTCTAATCTTACCGTTAATAATATTCCATTTGAATTATTTAAGGCTGAACACAGTTCAGTTGGCTTTGCAGTTTCAAGTGTGAACTATTTGCGAGCGTGCAACACGTGTGAGAGCGTCGGATGTGCCGCGGACATACACGGTTTTCTCCCCACTCTCAGCAAACTTCTTCACGTATCGTGTGACCCAACAGCATCTCTGCGAACGGTAACTGGGACTTGTTTAAACGTGGTCGTCGGTCTGCAAGAGAATTTGCCACCTCTGTTTCCCTTTTGTATCTGCAGATGTACGCATCGACAATCACTCATCTGAGAGCCCGCTCCAGAACGGAGTATTCTTATACAGCATCCAGGTGGCGCCCGGTGCCATATTCAGTACAAAGGCAAATACAGGCCACCATGTTTTTGTTGTTGTTGTTGTTCTGAAAGTGATTTTCACAAGAAATAGATGTCGGATGTTGATGAACTATTTTTTTTACCTTGCTAATCATCTTTTGGTCTTCTGCAAACGTGAAATACCCAGTGCATTAACAGAAAGCATCCAAACATTGCTGTCGTTCAATTCTACTTTTCGTTATTAAATCTGTAACCCGTTGCCTCTTTCTTTTCCTTTGAAGAATTCCTGTTCGGTGGATACTTCCTGGTTCACTTTGTTCAAATAATCCCTGTTGCTGTAATCCACACTTTTGCGAAATCTTCCAACAGAGCAATTGCCCAAAAAGATATACAGAAGAATAACGTTTTTGACAAGCTTGAGAAAGGTCTTTTTTAATAACCGAGAATTCACGTTCACATTTGCTTTTCATACTCAGCTTACGCGCTTTGATATGACTCATGATTGACTACGTATCCCAGTGACGTCATTAGGGCCCGGTTCTTCAATCCGAACTTGGTATGTTCGCCTCGGATGTATCGTTTCGCACCATGCCGCTCTTTTATCCGCTGATAGATTTTACTGGGTAGAGAAATACTTTATAACACCAATTCATCTTCTTGGTGAGCGGTCTGACTTTAGCAAACCTGTCATTTTCCGCCAGATTGTTTTTATCACACACCTGTTTATAACGCATTAGTTCATCAAATCGATTTTTATTAACCGACCCCAGAGATGGCCAGTTTTATCGTGTCGTCTTTCAGCTCCGAGCGCACTGGGCCTCTTGGTGGTTGGTGCGTAGCACGAAGTGAAGAAAATGGCTAAGAATTAACGAATTTCGTCACAATTAGGAATGATTTGCATTTTGGAGGCATACCTCTGAGTGAATTCATCTCTCTCTCTGTACTGACGTCAAGTCTATCTATACTAACGTCATCTCTATCTATACTGATGTCATATCTCTCTTTGTAATGACGCCAATATCTCTCTGTACTGATATCATCTCTACGTATTGATGTCATCTCTATCTATACTGACGTCATCTCTATCTATACTGACATTATCTCTACGTATTTACGTCATCTCTATCTATACTGACGTCATATGTCTCTGTACTGACATTATCTCTACGTATTTACGTCATCTCTATCTATACTGACGCCATATCTCTCTGTACTGACATTATCTCTACGTATTTACGTCATCTCTATCTATACTGACGCCATATCTCTCTGTACTGACATCATCTCTACGTATTGACGTCATCTCTATCTATACTGACGCCATATCTCTCTGTACTGACATCATCTCTACGTATTGACGTCATCTCTATATATACTGACGTTATATGTCTCTTTGTAATGAAGCCATCACTCTCATATTTTGAAATATAAAATATCCTCTTTTATATATTTATTATTTATACTTCTCTATGAAATCGAGATTCATTATCCGTCGTATGCGCGCGGAACCTGCTGACAAGAGAAGGGTATCTTCATAGCAGCAAGCACTGGTTTATTCTGTGGAAACTGTCAAAAACGAAGAATAAAATGATGCGGCAACCAGTCACTATTATTTAAAACATTACTTTACTCTATAAACATCATGGCTTGTAAGCACTGGTCGTAGAAATATTTTTCTAAAGCAGCACTAATCCAACGAGGTAACTGGTAGCACTGGACGTAAAGACAACTGAAGTTGTTAACATTTAATGGCTGAAATATAAAACCAGATATTATTTAGGGTGATTCAGAAATATTATGCACGCTTTGAACACATCTATTTTTATTACTTATTGTAATAATAAGCAAAACTATGTTTTGTATAGAAGTGAACAGGTGAAAAGCAGTACACATTGTTCATCTTACGTGGAATGCTCGAAACTGCCATGTTGCATACTTCCGGAACAATTACTTCCTGTTTATATAAATTCTCACCATGGCGGACAGAAGGTTGAGCTTCTGACAGAGGAAAAACATTTTAAAGTGGCATTTTTAGTATGAGAATGTAAAGGAAAAGCAGCCTGAATGGCTAAGAGAGTATGGAAAATCAGCTCCCACACGTTTATGATAAATCTGAAAACTATGGAACTGACCAGGATGTGAATAAAATTCATAGCTGGATTAAAAGGAGAAGGCGGAGTCCTGAGAATGTGGACATCAAGTTTCTCCAAATAAGTCAAAAAGGCAATGTGCAGTTGAATTGAAAATCAGTCAACTACCTGCAGAATCAAAGTGGAAACCATGCCTACCTATGTTTTAGCACGATCTGAACGAAGATGATCCGGATAGAAGATTACATACATTTCGGTAACTGGTTCGTGAACATGCGCAGTCAGTGTGGCGATTTCGAGGATAGGGTCGTTTGGCCTCATGAGGCATCCTTCAAACTGAATGGGCGCATAAATCGTCACGACTGTGTGACGTTAACCTGCCGAGAGTTACAGCGCGGGTCGGCTTCTCTATACCTGCGGCGTTGTTGGGTCGAGTAGCTTTATTTAACGATACTGTGACGGCTGTTCCTGCCGTACGTAAGACATCTGCATGGAGGTTCTGAGGGCGCCACACACACCCCACCTGATCACAAAGAGAGGCGAGTCTGGCGATCGATCTCTCGGGCGAGCGCTAGATCGTAGCTATCCATCTGTTCGAGAGCGCGAGCGCTGGCAGCTTCGCGCGAGCTCTGTCGCGCTCGCCCTCTCGAGCTAGACATCTTTCTCGCTATCGTCGCTCGCGAGCGATCGCTCCATCGTGAGAGTCGCGCGCTCTGGTCGCGCGAGAGCTCTCGGGAGCGCGAGGCAGCGCGATCGATCGATGCATCGCGGCTCTCGCTTCACTCTTCGCTCGCCTGCAGAGAGAGCTCGATGTAGCGAGCTAGATCTCTTCTATAGCTCTCTTTCTCGCGGATCGCTTCTCTCTCTCTTCATCTCTCGCTCTTTCTCTCTAGCTATCTCTCTGTCTCTCTCGATCTCTCCATCTTTCTCTCTCTCCTCTCTCTCTCTCTCTCTAGCTCTCCATCTTTTCTTCTCTTCTCTTTCTCTCTCTCTCTCTGTCGCTCTTCATCTCTCTCTCTCTCTTCATCCTCTCTCTCGCTCATCTCTTTCTCTATCTTCATCTCTCTCTCTCTGTCTCTCTCTCTTCTTCATCTCTCTCTTTCTCGCGTCATCTATTTCTCTTTCTTCATCTCTCTTGATATCCATTCTCTCTCTCTCTCTGTCTCTCTCTATCTCTCCATCTCTCTCTCTCTCTCTCTATCTCTCTCTCTATCTCTTCATCTTCTCTTTCTCTCTCTCTCTCTCTCTCTCTTCTCTTCTCTCTCCTCTCTCTCTCTCTCTCTCTCTCCATCTTTCTCTCTCTCTTCTCTCTCTCTCGCTCTGTCACTCTTCATCTCTCTCTCTCCTCTCTCTCTCTCTTCATATACACGTAGTTGGGCATTCACAAATTTTCTTTAAAAAGGAGCAATTTATTACCAGGTATCATTTCATCAGTGAGCAGGCTTTCTAATTAGGATTAACTCTAAATGATGGTGACCAGGAAAGATTTCTGTAAAGTAGATTCTTTAATGAGATCTGCTTAAATCTCCTTCCCGTTCTTTATCATTATTTTTATGAATCTCTTCAGGAAATTATTTTAATGCTAAAAGCATTTTATGATTACCGCGATATCCTCATGGCAATTAAAGGAAAATCGTTAAAGGATTTTAAAAAATAAATAAATTTGTTTGTTATCAAATTAAAAAAGATGAGTAGATGCGGAAGGGCCCCGGATCTACGGCACTGGTCCTTATCAGGACCTTTCATTCTTTCAGATGTGGAAGGAAACCGAAGTTTTCTGTGCTCAGAGGAAACATCGCCATAGAGGTACGTCGGACAGGAAAGGGAGGCCACCTCGGACTCTCCGACCGGAAACCAGCTACCGGATTACCGCGCCGACCAGGCTTAGCCACAGTTACCGAGGTACCTGGTTACAAAGCGGCCGAGTCATTTAAGGGGCATTTTGTCAGCACCAGGATTATAAGTGAATGGAACAGATCGTCGCCGCCTCCTGTGGAAGTATCGCCGAAGAGCCGCTCAGAGGTCTGCGAGCCTTGGCTATTTATGCTAGATTTGTGTAGAAATCCCTTTAAGAGTGATCTAACCTGTTTTAATATTTGTGCAGCGAATAATTCTCGTAACTGCTAAAAAGAGGGGGGTACATGGTTGCTTTAAAAAATAGGATCGGTTCTGCGGCGAGAGCGGAGCTCATACCATGCATTTAACCAAGGCGACAATGATATGCTTGCTATCACAGGGCGTAACTATGACAACCAGTTAGGAACGTTAGCTTGCGCTCGAAGGACCTTCCTCGCAGCTTTTCCCTTCCCTTTTTTTTTAACGTTTGATAACGTCGCCTTCGTCCCCACCCTGACAGAAAGCACGTGCGAGCTGTTTACTTCTGCCGGCAACCGAACACCGGCGCAGCGCCGCGTCACAAAATGACGTCAAGCGCGCACCAGAGGGCGTAGGGGTTATCGAAAAAACCTAGCGAATATCGCGGAGTGGCAGCGGCACCCCCACACCAAATGACTTCCGACCCCTCTTTCTCCCACTGTTAGGCATTCGACGCTCCCCAGAATGGCACTTTTCGTGTTCCAGCATCTGTCAGAGATAGCATTCGAACCAGAAAGGTGAAGCAACACGTAGTCCCGTCCACATCGGATATTTCTTTTCGTTTCACAAGATATCCTTGTATTCCGCTTTTTCTAATACGACGCCCAATCTCTCCCCCTCTACAGCGCCATTTCGTCCTCGTCGCACTTATCGCATCCATCTGCTGGCCTTGGCTCTTTCCCCGTCGACCCCACCAGTCTAATATTAGCCGATGATGGATCGACTGGAGTAAAATCCATTATGGTTATCGATTTAACCTTTGAACTCCCGATCTCATTATCAGTGCGCCTGCGCCAGATCTGTTATAGAGACGCGAGGTTTGTATACGCGCACAACTTACTTATATCCATATATAACGCGCACATATATGGGCAATCTACTGCGCTTTAACGACTTTGGAAATATTCCATTGAAGTTTCTTCAAAATTCATCATCGTGCATGCATGCGTCAGCATTACATTTCTAGGTCCGGCCGGGAATCTCGGGCACGCGAGACTGAAGACGAGAATGGAGCGTCCTGTTCTGTCTGTGACTTAAAAATCGAAATAATCACAATTTGCGAACATCGATTTAAGGTGATGGGGAAAATTAAATGAAACTAGTTTTAAAAAAGTAAGTAAGGCAGGGAATAATAGAAGCCAGGGTGCATCAAATCTAGAGATCCACCCGTCTATTAATGCAAGGTAGACCTGAGAGCGCCATTCGCAGACTCTCGGAACCGGCGATGCTGGTAAATCGAGCAGTCACACCGCCCGTAAATTCCTTCTCTTTTCCATTTCGCGAGAGATTATCTTTTATGTAGATAAAATGGCACCACCCCGTTTCCTTGGTTACTGCTGTGTGTAAAAGAGCAGGGAGTCACAGGACTTTTATAAAGAACCCTTCGCTTTAGAGTACCTAGCCAACTCGTGTTTAAACATATTAGTCCGTGCTCGACGGACCCGCGGATTTACTTTTCTGTTACTGAAATCAGGATCTTTCTTAGAAAGCTTGTGATGATTATCTTTCGTCTCTCCCTGAGAGTGCGCGAGAGCTCCCTCAAAAGTGCCACTCGTCCTCCTTAACTTTATCTCTAAGAATCCCAAAAGTCTTCAGTAGATCCATCAAGGGTGTCTCTCATGACCTCTTCTCGCTGTTCTTCACCGGCCGGCCACATGAGAGAACCTCCCGATTTTCTCCAACATCTGAATATGAACCTCTGGTAAGAAACCTTTCTTAGTACAGCGGCAAAGCATCTTCACTCTTTACTTCTTGGGTACGGTGGGTCTAAGCTACGGACCCGCCCCGTAAGAAGACTTCTGACGATGAACTGATGCACGATTAGGAGATTTCGGTCCTGCTAAACGCCCCGGAACCTCTTTTAATGGCGATAATTATATTATAAAGAAGTAAATTCTTAGGTAAAAGGAAAAAGAAAAAAAGAATAAAATATCTGTTGTAGTATAGAGACAATTACACTATCTTTGATAGTTTCTAAACGCCTGAAGACTGTTTCAATGTTATTAACATTATTTAATGTCTTGTGAGAAATGAAGTAGCCATGTCCTCGCTTTCTCACTCTCCATCTCTCTATGAATGTACGTATGTAAAGATATATTCGGTTCATGTCAACTGTATGGGCTTCATTAAATAATTAGACGGATTATTCCAGTCCGTATTTGTTTCGTCTCTTACTTACTCCATCCAATTATTGTCCTTTCAGAGCTCAGAAATAAGACCCCTGGCATAAGACAACAGAGACAAATAAACACGAAAATAAGTGTATTTTCAGTCGATATTGCATTTGTCGAAAAGTCTCCGTCGCTGCTAATATCTCTTCGCCTTCTAGAAATGCTATAGTTCATTATTTCGCGCTCCTTGTTGATATAGGTTTCGATATCTCGTTACGTACACACCAAGTAAATTGCCGCTCACGCCCATATAGCTCCGTCCGAAAAGGAGCCGCTACGACCAAGATGTAACATCGGGATATTTTTACAACAACAAACAGAGCTGTGGTTTCCATTCGTCCTAATGGTCAGACCGCGGCCTCGCTAATATTTTCCCAATAATATTAATGACGGGGGTCCTCTTACCTCGCTCTGTTATCTGTAATCTGCAGGTTGCCCAGCCTATCGAGAAGTGGGAAGAAGACGTTGGGCTTAGAGCTGATCGCTTACCCTTCTGTTTTTCGCAGGTGCCCGTGGCGTCCAGCGAGGTTAATTCTTCTAGCTGAATGGTACATAATGAAAGAGGGGTGGAAACCAAGTCATCGGGGGTGGATATAAGCTTTAAAAAAGTGTCCATCACTGACGTACGCTTTTCCGCCTTTTATGCGAATGTCTGCATGTAGATGTAATTAGTCGAAACGATGATGAGAGTGGTTCGAGGCGGGGGGGGGGACCATCAACAAAAGGAAATACGAAAGTAAGCGATGATCTTTAAGAAAGACAACAGCCCTTCTCCATATTTACACATGGCGGTAAGAAAAACCGTTAGATTTGTGTTTGTCAAAATAATGAAATAAGGAATCAAAAAGCTATCTTAAGACGGCATTACCTGTCACTAGATGACAGCCGAGGTCCGGTGGTGGTGTCTACCTTGACTCTCTTGATGAGAGTCCTGGTCGGGATTTGGCGCAGTTACACGATTACTTATCGTTTTTATACCCCACCTGGCCGCGTAAGTCTCTTACGGAGAGTTGGGTTTACTCCCACATCTAAAAAAATGAAAAGCTTCAGTAGATTTTTTCGCGTGTCCAGGTAACTTTTGGCTGGCCTTTTCATTTTGAACCCCCGCTCAAGAGTTCTTTGATCTTACCTGTGGGACCCTTTTTGGTCATCAAGGCCAATACTCCACATGTTCTCTCTTCCAGCCCCCTGCTGCGAAATGTCCTTAGGTCTCAGAAACTCAAGACAAGGTTTTCCGAGACACAATGTAAAACTCTATATGTGATTTACATGTCATATAAAGTTGGAGTTCTGGTTCTTCAGTTAGTTGCTGCAAATGATGTAAAGATACCTTTTTGTCGAGTCCGGTTCTGTAGTAGAAATACCATCAGTTCGCGCACCTGTCCCTTTTGCATAGATATACATCTAGGTGTCGTTTAAGATGGACGCATAATGAAGGATTTCAAAATAATTGATAGGTTTTGATTATCAGCAGTTGTAGATGGTTTGTGTAATCACGATAAACAGGATGGAGAATAAGCACAGTTTGATGCTAAAAATACTGTAGACAATGTTGGTGTAAGCAAAGATAAGAACAATAAGATATCGGTGATTAGATATGTACAGAAAATTGAGGGTTAATTCATGTATTTCCTATTACCTTATTATCAGTAACAGAGTAAATAATAAACCTAAGTTTTGGAGAATTTTCTTCTTTGATGTCAGTAGTTCGTCTAGAGAAGGAATCATTTATAATGCACTACCGTTAAGTTTGCATAAACCATACGGTCTTAACTGGTGTTGAACTCCCGATATCTTGGCTACAAAAATTTAGCCGATGAAATTGGTCCACTCGGCAACTTTAAATATGTTTGCTTCTACATTATTCATGTTTTCAACTTAAACCCACAACAATGAAATTTCTTGTCCTAAGAAATAGAACTTTAAAACGAACGTGTTATTTTCAACAATAGAAAGATTTGCGTCAAAAAGAATATTCTGGAATTTTCCATTTCATTTTAGATGATTCCTGATCATTTTGTTATTTTGGTAAAATGTTTGAAATTTTATTTCAATCAAGAAAATTCTGGAGTTTACCCTGAAATATTTTTTCATAACTTTTTCGGGTTTAGAAATAGCCATTCGTGGATCAGCATCTCCAGTTAAAGTTCAAGTTACTTAGAAGCAATAAACATTAACCTGGAATTGTAGAAATATGCATCGAAAGCGTGTAAATGATTGTGAAAGACAGCAGACTTCCCCAGATGTCCAAATGAGTCGGATACGTTCAGAAATTCTTGAAAAATCTAGACTTCCAGTAAGAACTGTTAGCAAACAACAAAAAGCAGTCACCAAAGGGAGAACAGGTCCTGACAAGACTTCAAGAGAAAGAAAGAGATGCATCAAGTGATGGATCAGTAGGAGAACTGGAATGAAGTGTTGCCATGAAGATATCAATTAAATCCATTAGAAAATATTTTGTAACGGTGGATGATAAATCACACATACTAGCTGAAAACTGAATTTTCTTCCATAAAAGAGAATACTTTTGTAAGAAGTTCCAAAATTGATGAGCAGAAAATTAAACCGAGGTAATATTTTTAGATGGAAGTTTATTTAATATTTTGGTAATCGTGGAGCTTTATGAGTTCAGAAAATATCAAGGAAAAGCTTTAAGTCAAACAGAAAGTTACCTCATGTGGGTCTGTTTCTCTGCTAATGGTAAATTTAATTTAGTAAGAATCAGAAGGAATATCAAGGCGCAGTGTCACAGAAAAAAGTCGTCTCTTGGTTCATGAACAATAGAATTAATTTATTTGAATTGGAATTCTTCTAGTCTGAATCCAGTTGAGAACAGATGAGCAGTGGTTCAGCTGCAATAAATCATCCAAGAAATATCGAAAAATTTTAAGTCATTAAGGATACTTGGAAAAATAGTTCATCACACAAAACATTAGTTGAAACGATCCGGATAGGAATTAAAAAAACATTAGAAACAAATGGAAATATTAACAACAACAAAAAAGATTCTGTAGTTTTTAATTGGTTGTTATTAATTTCTGCTATCATTTTTTGTAATTTTTTTACCATGCTTGTTAATAAATACCTGGTAAAACCCAAACATTTTTACCTGACTCTAAGCCTTCATGTTCAAAAAGTATCCGAAACTTTGGAAAATACCGAGTGGGCCAAATTGACTGGCCCAAGCTGCATCGACGGTCTACTTTCTGTTAACATCAACCAGTCTAAAACAAAATCTCATTGCTGTAAAATGGTATTAGACCTAAAAAAATTAGGGCAGGGATAGCTAGGAAATGAAGAAAAAATTAGTTAGTAGATATTTGTTTAAACTACGGCAACTTCTTGTCTTTTCGTAGCAACTAAACAACAATAATTTCATTCTCACTACCCTAAAAATAAATAAAATTAAAATCTAGCAAAGCAATACCCAAATGTATTGGCAGCAGAAAGGCTATAATTCATTGTTTATTGTCTCAAAGAAATGTAGAATGCAAACTTTCAAAATAATATATGGAAAATTGTCCAGTTACAGTTGAGAAAGCGATGCTTAAGTATACGATACATTAGAATTTAAACTGTAAAATATCTGTGCGAGGAGTCTCACAAATAAGCAATGAACCAGATAGCACTTTCTGTTTATTTTTTCATAGATGACTTTTAAATAATTTTATAAATCGGCTAACAGCTGACGAAGAACTAAATCTTAGTCGTTATTTGCTGTCTGAAGAATACGAACAATACTAGATATTTTGATTTTACTCTTTCTTGTGTATAACAGAGTCAGAGATAATTGCCTTGTAATTAGTTACGTAATTTATCAAAACAATTACAATGCTTTCCATTGTCTTTTTTAGATTAACCCTCCTCCTCACATTATTTTTAAGTCTATTTTACAATCACTGGTTCTAACCAAGCTTATAAGTTGCAAGAATTTTTTTTCTTCTTAATCCCATGATATTTTGACTTTTATTAGTTTAGAGTCATGGAATCAACGAGAAATAAACAAATGTTACATGTTTCGTTTTTCTGATACTGATCTTCTAATCAAACTTCATGCCTCAGACTAATACAGTCGTCTGCAATTTACTAATATAGTTTGAATGCATCAATAATGTAAAATGCTTTCGCATGTCCATTACTGTTGTGACAGAAAATTACGGTTACACCTGAAAGCAGAGATGGTTGTTTGTAAGCTGTTTCTGAAAAACAGAAGTTAGACGACGCTTATTTTCCCATCAATCAGTAGCATCTTTCTTACTGATGGCTACAAAAACATGATCTGTACCAAGTAGTAAGAAATTTTGGCAGAGATGGAAAAAGATAGCAAAGTGGAGGAGGAATTATCAGAAATTGAAAATAATGTTGTTATATTGATTACTGTGAGTTGTCCTGAAGAGTCTAAAGACAATGACCCACGAATCTGTCATAGTTTTTCTTTAGAAATTAGGAGGAAGTGGAACGAGGTTGAATTCCTCCTTAGAGCCTCTTGCTTTTAATTTGGATTGAAAGTCCAAATCGAGAAACCAAAATAGATCATGGAAAACATCCTCATGTATGAATAAAAATAGGTCATCGAATTTAGATGTAATCGAAATGGTTTCTGAACCCATCTGATATGCATTTTTTTCATATACACGGTATTGTATAACGCCACCTGCAATTAGAAATAGAAAAATGAAAATGACCAATTTGAGAGTCAGGCTTGTATTTGCAAAAATAGGCCTTCATCATCCTGCAGATACACAATAAGCTTCTTTTGTCAGCTGGACTGTATAGAGCAAGAGAAGCAACTTCTAGTTTGTGGACAGCAGAAACTTTAAGGGCTATATTTCTAACCACTATGTTACTCGGAGATATTTCACATTATTGTTCAGGTGTTTCGCATTGCTAACCATGCAAAATCGAAACAGCTCTCAGAGACGTGTGGAATCAATAGATAGAAATGCTACTTTCTCCTTAAAATCCAAAATAAAGTGTTACAGCAAATTTACGTCTTGATCTCTTCAAAGAATGCTGTCCTTTTAGGCAATACATATTTTATAAGCATGGCAGAAACCTGGTTGACTGTGATGCTTGGAAGTCTCCCAGAGAAGCCTCTTGACGAAATCAGAACATTCGAATCGTTCTGGAAGTGATTCAAAGACTCAGAGGTCAGCGTCAAATTTAATGCTGAGCTGCTCAAGAGAAAATTGGCTTTTCTTGGAAGAGCGGAAACCAGATTTTTTTTCAAGTGAAAAATTATAAAAAATTAAGCATCGAAGAACGTGCAGTTTAAAATTTGCTTTTAATAATAGCACTAAAGTTGACCAAACCTGGATAAGATGACAGAAACCCGTACTCATCAATGCATTGACAGAACTGTGGCCGATTAATGCCTTTTACGACGTACCAATAATTGATGTCGGCTCACAATGGTTTTGTCTTTTGTCTTATCCATATCATCTAAGAGCAGAACAACTGCATGTATGTCTGTAGCAACTAGCATATTCAAAAAATGTGCAAGATGCAACTACTGCCCTTCAAACAATAAAAATAAGTAAAAAATTACCTGTGTTAAATACGGAAAGTATCTATGTAGAGCTCACCTGTTCACATTCTGCCCTACGTGTGCAGAGAAATTGTATAATTCTGTATTTTAAAATTTTTGAAAAAGTATTTGTTTACATTAAAATATAAGCAATATGAGTTTACGGCTTCTTATTTTCGTTTTAAATTATATCGCGTCATCATGAATTGAAACAGAAGAGACTTGACCAAATGCTTAACGTAATAAGAAGATTCAGCAGCAGATAAAAATATTTTTCGATTAGAAACTTCTCAAAACGATTACACTTGATAAATTCTAGTGTTTACCCACCAGTAAATATAATCATTACACTGAAATTTGCTGATAAAATTAATTTCATTAGAAATTTTCTTGCCGTTTATTAATGAGTGAAAACATTTCAAAGACGTTTCGATGAAGTTCTTTATTCATCATCTTCAGGATGGTGCTGATTAGGTCTTTGGTTTCGTACCTGAACAACGTATTGAAGGTGGTTCTCAGACAATAAAGTAAAATATTTTGGTGACAAGTAAAGGTTCGTGAATATTTCTAGACTGCGAATTCTTGTCGAGGAATTCAGGGAAAAACACTGAGATTTAGTTCCACCATTAGTAAACAATTGGCAATTTTTGCACAATATCTAAAGATTATAGGGACGATCATTTATCACCTGACAAAAGATTAATTAATTAAGTTACTTACATTCTATTTTTTTTTTTACTCACCGCATTTACCGCACACAGAATCTGAAATTCACTTGCTACTTTAAACAAAAAGTTCTAAGATACGTCCAGATGTTGGGTAACGCCGTGGTTTTCTGGAGTTAGGTGGAGGTTCCGAGTTTAGATCCCAGTTAGGACTGCTTATATCTGGCCGACTTACCTGTAAATAGAAGGTTTCTTCTCGTAACCTGAATGTCCGAATTCGAGCCCCAGCAGTCGGAAAGGTTATGTTTGCTGTACATAACTCTCAGGAACGGTTTTCACTAGCCCACCGCATGGATGTTCCTTGGTTTCTCCCCCATCTGGAAAATGCAAAAAGATTTAATTGGGTTTTTTTTCCTGTCGACAATTATAGTGGCAAGAATCTCGAGTTACAGAATTAACAGGGCGTCTAGCGGACACATCCAACACTACGCTTCTCCGCCAGGTTGACCCATTATAGACATCGATGTACGGCAAAATATTAAGTTGTTTTGCCAAAAAAAAACAAAATAGTGTTGACTTTTTTGTTCTCATTTTCCATTTGTAGGAAATCTGAGCTTTAGGAAAATGTCCAACATAATTCTATTTTGCTTTAACAGTTTCTTATAAAGAATTATTAATACGCTTAGCCGAATTATATTGGTTCTGACTGTGGTGCATTTACTACACTGATCTGTCATATTAATTGTGCTACGATATAAACGAATGTAACTGACCGGAAATGACATATTTCAGGTTATAATTACATGTATACGCAGCATTTGTGTTGGTAGATAACCGATGTGCAATCATCATCCCGCCAGTTTTTACCGTTTTCCCGAAGTTGTGTTATAGTCCATTCAGTGCTGCCGAAAGTATAGACATTTCTCATAGATCTTTCGCCAGTATTATTGCGAAGTTTACTGAAACAAATATTAATCCTGCTCCAAAGAGATCTCGAAAGGCCTTCGATGGTGACCCCACGACGAGAACGAGCTGTCATCACTCGCCACGTCCGTTCTCACCGTGAAGATTTTCTTGCCCACGCCGCCCTTACGATAGAAATGTGCCAGAGAAAGGTCCGACATCATTTCTCCCTACTTGTTTACAAAGGCTGCTGTTTATCACGCGAGAAAGAAACTCCCTTTTTAAAATAAGAATAAATTGCTTCAAAAACATTTGGTGACGGAATGTGTCTGATCTGACCCTGGAATGTTGCTAGAGTGTTCTCTTCTCCAATATCCAAGTTTCAGCATTTCATATCTGGGGGTCACGTGTAGCTTTGGAGATGACCCGACAAAGACCTTTAACCCTGCGGCCACGTGTGGAGGGATTGCTGCCATCTGGCGTGGCGAAACAACAATCCAAGTTTGTCGAGATAACTTAATTCTTCCGAATGTGCTGTCATTTTAGCGACACTTTCAGGTTATCCATTGTATCAAGAAGGCATTTAGACATTCGATTACCACACCCTTCAGGAAAATGGTCAGAGCAGCAACCCGTGTATTTGCCACCATGAAAAAACATGCAACCCACGTGACAAAAAAATTTCATTGATCCTCGTTGAGAGTCAGTTGTTTAAACAAGTATTAACGCATTGAATTTCAGTCTATTGGTTATCTTTCCATCTGTCTTTTCGCTAATTTTTTTTTTAAATATGTAAGTTATTGTGGAAGGGTAGGACTATAGTAATATAGATGACCCATGCGCGTTCGACTGACTGATGTTCAGGTTTCGTGTTTGTAAGGCTTCACGCAACGAGAGAAAACCACTGAATCTTCTTTTCACGGTGCCACTTAATTGATGGAGATAGCTATCCGAACCCTCTGCTTCGATAAACAAAAGTTTTGGCACGCCCGAATAAGAGTCCAACACAGCAACAAATAGGCGTGGCCAAGCGCAAGTACTCGTCTCTGTACCATTATCTCCCATCATAAAGCTACTAAATTCTTATCGCAAAATCTCTGCCTCCTTAAAAACAAAACAAATCCCTGAAGAAACAAAAGGGTTAAATCTTCTTAAACGAAAGATCCGCCGGTTAATCTCACTTTTACTTTATATGGAGCGATTGCAGTCGGATTCACGGAGCCACTTATAAGTACAACGCGGTTTATTCTGCTTGATTTAAACGAAAAGTTCAGTTAATGTTTTCCATTCTTTAGATTCAATTATTCATTGCAGGATAAAGAGAGCTGCTGATGTATGACGCATACTGGGCTGGACTGATATTTCTAACTTGATCCGCCGTCTTGGAAACATCTTTTTATGCTTCTCTTTTACCGGACTAAATGTTCTTTTTTTTTTCTTCACTTGAACAGGAATCCTAAATATAAATCTTAAAATGTAGACATGAGAATACGCAGCTAAACCGAGGCTCAAATAAGCCGCTCCGGTCACGTGGTAAGAACGTCATCGAAGGCGGGCAGCCGGCGGACGGCCATGCCACAAGCAGGAGACGCGAAATGACGGACCTTGAAAGGTGATGAATAGTTCAGCAGTCCCCACTGTCGGAAATGCAAACATTAAAATATAGTTTTCGTCGATTTTCTTTTTCTTGATACGTCAAAAATTAAATTAAAAATATAATAAAACCTTTTTTTAAGTACCCGGATGCTGACTGTATCATTACAGTTTTTCAATCGTTTCCTTTGCCCAGTTTTTATAGCTTGTGCTGTTTTCTGTATTTCTTATAAAAATTCTAATAAAATCACGAGAAGCCACAGACTTAAAATCTATACTGCTCAGGACATGTGGTACACGGAGGGTTAACAAGGCACGTCATAGTAATAGCATTAGTTAAAACGTTTTTTTTTCTTTCGATTTCTCAGTGGTTTTAACGGTAACAGATAAGAAGAAATCAAAATATCACTCAATCAAAAGGGAACAAAAACTGGAAACAAACGTAACTCAATGCATATGCACAATAAACTTAGCTGGCTTTCAATACTCACGGCTGATACGCTTGTTAATGTATATATTTCTTTATTTATTTTGCTTTAAAGGGTGGGATATTTGGTTAAGTAATTATTTATGGAACAGTTTCATATTTCAGCTTTGATCTTAATATTTTGCCCAATTTTTGAAAATCCGACACGCTACAATTAACAGAGTTTATTTTCGAGGCAGTGCCCTAGAAGATCTCCGAGATGACGGCAGCGTAGCCGATTTCCCTGGTCGGCCATTCATGTGAAAAATTATTTAGTGGTGTGTGAATTCGGTCGGGTGGCAGGGTGCGACCGAATTTCAGATGCAAAGTTTAAATTTTATGAAATAAGAATCGTGTCGAACAGTTCCGCGTTTTATATGCTAAAAAATTGACAGATCCAATGTGCAAGGCAAGCGAGAGGAATAGAAGGAAAGAAATTTGCCCAAATATATATATATATATATATATTTTTTTTTTTTCTCAGCGAGAACAGAGTTGTAACCACTATACAAATACTTCACCGTAAACAGACACTTCTCACACCTTTAGGGATCGGCCCCGTATAAGCTGTGACGTCATTCCTTCTTTAGCCACTGTATTATGCCATTTATGGACATTTTCAAAGCCTGGTGACCTTGTACAAGCTGATGATTTGTACCCCTTATTGTAACAACGATATTATATCGTCTATGGAAAATTCTCAAACCCCATGAGTGATGATTTTGTATGTGTGATGCTTCCATTTCGGAGAAAGTCTTGTATTTTCTGCGATGGGCCTCCTACCTTCTTTTATTAACGAACCTAATAACGCATTCGATGAATATAAGCAACGTGGCGATTACAACGCAGGCACTGAATGTATTAACTTAATAATTTTTGTTGTTCTTGCCAGCAGGGACATTTCTTAACTTCTATATCTATAAGTCAGGGTTGTCAATAAAACGACCGCTCCTGCGTTGCTGTGTGCGAGTTTTTCTTAATTATTTAGAAATGATACCTTGTTTCGGAAAGAAAGTGTGTTGACTTCCAGTTGCCACGTCGCTGAAAAACGGGTGTCTGGCTCTGCTTCTTTACGCGCATTAATAATAACTTTCGGACGCCGAGAAAGTGTTTAATGTCCTCTGGTCACTCTGTCAGTCGGTGGGTGGGACACGGCCAGGCGGAGATACCGCGATATTGTCCGTCCACTTGATCGGTTTTAAACGGGGTTGTTTCACGACGAACCTGGCACACGTGGGGTCAGGACTGAGCCATACAGTGGAGCCAGCCGGGCGACGTTTTCTCTCCCCCCCCCTTCTCCAACCCAAACCAATACAGACGCGAATACTAGGGGTTTTGTCATTAAAAAAATAAATAAATAAATAAGCCTTAAGTTTATTGTCTTCGTTTTTCACAAATTTACTCTTGGTTGTTGTTGTTGCCTTCTGCGACTTTTCTCGTATCGTCAGTATTTGGCTACCGAGCGAAACTGGGATAAATCTGTCGCTTACGAACACGAGCCCAGCTAGGAAACTCCTGTTTATGTTTCGTGGGGACCCACGCCTCGGCCCAACTACCTCATTAAGATGGCGGGAAGCGAAGCGCTTTCGTCGTCTCACTTATCGCGCACGTGTCGTGTAACACGTCATTACATCTTCAGGGCCGGCCGACATGTTGGGTGTGCTAAGGGGCCGCCGTGGTGACAGAGTACGACGCTACCCCGGTCACGTTTCTCCCTCCCTTGACCCGGTTAGACCAAACGCTCTCTACGCACCATCACATCTCTGACGAAAACAACTCGACTATTCGCCCGTCTTCGCCACTAATCCTGTTGTTGCTGCTGCTGCTGTTGTTGATTTTCCCTCCTTGGCCGCATCTTTCACTATAACACCCCCTGTTCTCGTTTGGTTATTTTGGGCCACCTATGACCCGCAAAAAATGAAAGAAGTCTGTGATAATTTAACGACAAAAGTTAATTTTTAATTCTACTGTACAAAGCAGTCACCTCATAGCTTACCGTGAGACCCTTTCAGAGAAAATGTAATTATTTTTAATCATCTTAAAAGTCAAACTGAAAATATTAAAGTATTTTATCTGGATTCTAAGAGGGTTTCTTAATCGATCTTTGTAAAAAAATTCCAGCTGTAATGTAAACGCAGTGAACAAAACCGATATCAGTACCTTTAACTGTAGAAACACAGTTACCGAAGACCGTGTTTGCTGTCGTCGGTCTCCATTAAATGTTCCCGGATGTTACTGTAGTTTGTCGGGCATTAACCCTCCTCCATATTCCATGTCATGTTTTTACCTTCCTTATAACACCTAGAAGTACTAGTGAGTATTTCTGTCCAACCGGTTGAGATACTGGATCGAAATTCGCAATGCTAAGCACAACAGACCGAGACAAAAACATCACATCCTGTAAGGATCAGCCCCCTTTGAGTAATGCAGATCTTATGGAGTGCACTCCACGAATTATACAGAAGGTTAATGCTCAAACTGCATCTTATTTTCTGTAATGACTATATAAAACTTTTCTCAAATCGGATTATTTTGGTCAAATTTATTTATCTATACACTTTTTTATTTTTAATTTATTCTTTATTTAAATTTGTTCGACCATCTATACGGCTATTTTAAAGTTGTTTTGTTTTATTTATTTAATTATTTGTTATATTTGATATTTATTTTTATTTATTCCAGGTATTTAATCTGTACATAATGCATATCTATATTTGAATCTATTTCTAACTTCTTGCAAGTTATATGTATAACTTTAATATCCAATCAAGTTCATAATCACTTTTTCCCTATTGTTCCTTTATTTGCGAATCTATGGGAAATAGTTCGAAATTGCTTCTCATGTGCGTCTGAATTCATTAACTTCAGGTGTTACATCAGTACCAGCACCGATGACCTCACATGGAGGCACAGCCACATTATCACGTTTTGGGTTTTCACTTCCTTTTGTCGCCTTTAAACACAAGATAAATGTTCGTTTATACGAGGGAAAGGTAAAAAATTATCCGCACTCTTGTCTTTTTTTTCAGTTTATTTACACAAAAGCAGGGGTTAAACAAGTACGTAATTTTTCTACAGTCTCCTTCCTTTTCGATGCACTTGGTCCAGCGGTCCACAAGCTTGCGTATTCCCTCCAAGAAGGTTTACGGTTGGTCGCGCAACCATTTATGCACCGCTTCCTGCACTTCTTTATCCGTAGGAAATCGACGACCTCGTAAAGCATCTTTGAGCGGTCCAGAGAGATGGTAGTCGGAAGGCGCGAGATCTGGGCTGCAGGCGGGGTGTTCCACCACCTCAAAACCTAATTGGTTAATGGTTTCAACGGTCTGGCCGGCCGTATGTGGGCGTGCATTGTCATGCAACAACAGAACTTTCTTCGACAATAGGCTTCGGCATTTGGTGCGAATTGCTGGCTTCAGACTGTTGGCCAGAAAGGCGCTGTATCTTGCACTGGTGATCGTACACCCCTTTTCCAGGTAGTCTTCCAGTATAGGCCCTTTGGAGTCCCAAAAAAAAACAGTTAGCATCGCCTTTCCCGCCGAAGATTGAGTCTTGAATTTCGTCGCTGGCGAGCCAGGATGTTTCCACTCCATACTCTGTCTTTTGGATTCTGGCCCATAGCGATGGACCCACCGTTTCATCTCCTGTGACTATTCTGCTCAAAAATTATTCCCCTTCGTTGTTGCAGCGGTTGTTGTTGTTGTTGTTGAGCGAGTTTGGACTTCCGAACGAGGTTCTTTCAATGGCATCGCATCCCGTAAAGATAAGTGGCCCGTTCTCTGTCGAGTCCTCCTCGTTACTGAGAGATGTTCGTCGAGCCGACAAACGGCCCGGTCCCCCGACACCGTGGGCCCCAAGGACCCGGGAGGTCTCTCTCACGTCGGACACCAAGGAGATGTCGTACAGCTGTTTCACGCTATGGCGATCATCAGCGACAACTCTCCTCCGACCCCAGCCTGGGATCGAACCCGGTACAGGAGCAACGGTCCCCTTACGGAGCTAACCCGCTACCACCTGCCCCACCGGGCCGGCCTTGTTGCAGCGGTCGAGTAAACGTCGGCGGACCTCAACACGTTTGCGCTTGTGCTCTGCGGTAAGCTCTCTTGGCACCCATCTCGCGCAGACTTTATGGAAGCCGAGCTCGTCGTGGATGATTTGAGGGGCAGAACCGTGACTAATCTGCTGAGAACACGCTACCTCATCGATGATAACTCGCCGGTTCGCCATTACCATCTCCCGAGCTTGCTGGATCTTCTCGTCAGTGGTGGTGAAGGTTGACGGGCGTCACGCTTGTCCAGCCACTTTTAAACTTCTACGTGGTAGTGCACTGTTGCCGTATTGTGTTAAAAGCCTCCGATGAATTTCAGCCCGTGACACACCTTCCGACCAGAGAAATCGGATCACTGCTCTTTGTCCCTCCTTGGTGCACACTGCTAGCGGAGCGGCCATGTTTACACTGTAACAGCAGCAAGAAAACTGGCGCGATCAAGCTCAAACTTCGATCACGTGACCACAATAGTACCAACTATAAGCACGCATGAGCAGAAGGCGGTGTGACAAACCTGAAGATATGTTATAGCGAAAGTGCGGATAATTTTTTACTTACCTTCGTATTTTAAGCAGATGTAGTGATTGATGCTCAATTACAAATAATAAAATTAAAACTGTCATTGAACATTTGAATGTCAGAAATAATTTCACCGAGTACTGAGTATCGGAAAATCTCGTTAAGTTATCTTTCTCGTCTTTTGTAATTGTCTTCATCACTGGCGGATGTGCCATCCCATTCTTCATCTTTAATAACTAGGATAAGCCAAATAGAGGACCGTCTTTACGCGTTGTCTACATGATGTGTACTGTACCCATCGGATACAGAATAAAGGATGGTGTTTTAATTCTCGTTAAAGATGAAGCCCGACACCATACATTTCGCTCAATGCTTGACCTCGCTCGAGTTTTGAAATCAATTTAGAACAAGGTCATCTACCTATAAAACACGTCAGTGTCAAGTTTCGTCACGCAAGCCTGGACAAGCTGCCAACCATACGGAAAACCACGCTTACCGGGCGTAAGTTCTTCTTCTTTTCTTTCGTCTATGCCAGTATAAACTTATCAATGTCGCATCCGTTTTCATTTTAGCGGAAACCACAACGGAAAGTGCATAAAGGTTGGTTTCTGGAAAATATCTGATTGTCTACGGTTTCCGAACGACTTGTTTCTTTTTTTTTTCCGAAAAGTGTTTTCGTTTAAGCCAGCGAATACTGCCTGTCCAACATGGACAAAATAAAGCCCCATAACTGACTAGTGCGATTTAACAAGCAAATTAGCTTCGTAACGTTTTCATCAGCCATTGTTTGAAAAAATTAGGTTTCTCTCGCTATAAAACAGTAGGCGGGTTTTGAAAAAAAATAATGAGGGAATTCACTGGAAATGGCGTGTGGTTTATACACAGCTGTATGGTTACTTTGCATCGCGGAAGAGTGCTGACCAATTCGCGATGACAGCGAATTTCGAAGCTGAAGCCGGAAACACCGATTAAGGGACTTAAACATGAGACTGTGGGAAATGTTGCTGGTGGTGTTTGGGGCACGGCCGTGAAACACCTGCAAGCTCCCCTATCGACATTCTGTTGAAGACGCAAATTCAGGCTGATAAGGAAGAAATTTCTCGCGGAAGTTCTTTCCTCCGCGGGGAAATGAGGGGAAACACGGAGGATACTTCAGGCGATGGATCAGCGATAAGTTATCGTGGCTCTGCGATACAACTGAGATAGCCTCGATGTTGGCGAATTTCGAATGGTGGGATTAAAACACTGTGTGTGTGTGTGTGTGTGTGTGTGTGTGTGTGTGTGTGTGTACTGGTACCAGAGGCAAGTGCTTTCGCTGAAAGCTTTAAAAAAAAAGAAATTTCTTACACGTATATCCCGCTTGCCATCTTATATGGCTGCTGAAGAGTTATATCCCTATATTCTTTGAAGATGTAACCGTCAGGCCGAAATTGCCAACATTATTTCCTGGTGTGAAGTAATTTGTACTATACCCTGTCTGATGATCACGTGGTCAGGTAACGTGATGTTGACCGACTACACTGCCGGACGAAAAGTTGTCGCATTTTTTTTTAAAAATTAAATTTCTTCGGTTGAAGCATGTGGCAGAGAAGTACTAGAAAGATCAGCGATGTGAGGGGGGGGTCGGAAAAAATCATAGTATCCTCATCTAGACAGCACAAAATCGGCATCGAAATGCCTGTGTGAGAGTAGCTAAAAGGACCTAAAGACAGTCAGTGGGTTAGAAGTTTATAATGGACAAGTAAGATGATAGTTTGCTGGGAACGGATCACCACTGTCTGGTGGACACTATCCCGAAACCTTTTGATGGGTAGCGCATATTTCAGTAGTTCATCCGCCGCTAGCACACTGAGTGTATTTTAAGGCCAAGTTCTTTGAAGTAAAATTACTTTTCGATCAGTGACGCTATCCTTGAATTTAAAAAAAAATGACTTTTATTGCCTTCTTAATAAAGATGCTTTCGACGAAATTGCATTAGACTTTTGTTTTCTTCATGTTGGGTGATAAGCTGAATCTTTTAACGGTAACTATCGGTCGTATGATGGACAGGTGGCACCAGCAGCTTCCAATGAGAAACAGAATCGAAATGGAGAACGTCTGATATCAAGTAAACGTGAGCTGATAAGCTCGATTGGCCTACAGATGGAAAAAAACAATAGTTCTTCATTGGTTGTCAAGAACACACTCTTGTTTAGTAAGTTAAATAGTGATCAAAAATGATCTTCCAATAGAGAGATCAACTACTGTAATATCTAGGAGCGATTAACCGCTAGGGTCATGCGTTATAAACCATTTTGACTATGTGGATAGTTTAAGTACTGAATGCTTAGTGGAATTTACTTTTCTTCATTAGTGAATAGAAGAAAAAATGTTGGTAACTTGGTGAACTACTTAACTCAACATTTTTTCTTATTCGTAGCGTATGGAATTGTTTTCTATCCACATGCGTATACCAGGTGACAACGGTGTTCATTATTCGTTTCAGGTTTCCTTCAACAGAGTCAGAGTTGCTCAAGTGAGGTCCAAACATAAAAAAGTCCTCGCGTTCATGTCGCCCCAATGGTGAGGTTTAAATAACACGATCAGCGGGAGATAACCCTGATTTCTTTGCGGCGAAACTCTCCATACATAAAAGTCTCCACAAATGTGGACAATAGAACGCATAAAGAATTCTCTTTCTCCAGCGAATGACCAAAACCAATGGAGAAGAATGGGGCAAGCGTGGCCAGAATTCTATTTTGTTTGTTTTGCGTTCGTAGCATCACGGTGGCACAGGGTGTGTCGAAAGTTAGTGGGCACCATGCTTAAATTGAAAGATAATTTTCTTCCCTGAGGCAAGCAGGGGTTAGGACGACAGAGGTAAAAGAATGATTGTAAATGTTAAATCATGAATGACAGCTTTTTTTTTTTTGTAAATCTCGGGTTTTGTAGTTGAACTTATGGCTGCCTGTAGCATGCAAAGAAAAATAGTCCCACTGGAGATTCTGCGAGATGAGGATGCTGGTTAAAGGTGTGCATAGAAATAAATATCGTCTGAGCATGATAGATTACCGGAAGGTGCCCAGGACTTTGTGTGAGCGATTAGGTACTATGCTTTAGCCGAGGCGAAAGTATAGACTGCTGCATTTCATATTGTAGGAACACTAATTTTTCAGGTATTGAAGCGTGTGCTAACAGCAGTCCGGATGGGGCAGTAAATCCCCTTGAACGCTGGCACTGGAGGAGGACTGATGTAAGTTGACTAGTCTTCACTTGTTTGAACGCTTTTATTGATATTACCGGGGGGTCTGACCTGTACTTTAAATGAGTGGAAAGTGGAAAATCGCCCATGTTCAAGAACTACGTGGTCTTGGAAAATTAGTCGCCCTTGCGGCTGTATCGTGTTCCGGCCGGTGGCGAGGAATGTCGGGAAGTATTTATATTTTTTTTTAGACCTGAGAAGAGGAGAGTCCGAAGAAATTTACAGAGGAGGTGACCTTACACCGAGCCGGCTCCAAACGGGAATGTAGGCGACGTTAGATGTGACATAGCGTCGCGTTGTTTACTGTCGAAGTTGTATTAAAGATGAACTGTCGTCTATTAAAGCATGAACTTGCTGGCGCTGTGCGCTTTTAGACACTATCACTACCGGTAATGACTATTCTCGGTAAACTGAATCAGCAAAAATGCATCTGAACCTTTTGTTGTTGCTGTTGCAATTCCGGGTTTAGATAAACATGGAGGAGAATATAATTATGCTTCATTTTTAATGTCTGACGGAGTCCAGAAAGATTATCGCGGAAGAATAATTTATTTCAAAACATATGATATCTGTTGTCTTCTAAACACCAGGTCAGATTAGTTACCCGGTTCTTTACTTCAGTCACTAAAGACACAAATGACTTCAGGTTTACTATACCGCTGGCTGGCTGATCCTCGACCCTATCCGTGGACTTGGGTTCTGCCGTAGGATCGTATACGACAACTTTCCTGACCATTCTAAAGCTCTGACGTCACCGATGGCTTTTCACCATCGATGTTAGGCGTTTGCTTCCATGAAAATTCGGACCTATAATTAAAATTGCTCAATGTGCTGAAATTTCGAATAATTTTTTCGAAAACTTTCTTTACCCATTCGAAATACTATCTAGTTAGTCTTCGTAACGAAAACCCGCGATGCAAGGAAAGCAAGAGCCAATGAAAATGAATTTTCACTTTGCACAAAATCAAGAAAAGGCAAATTCGGAATTTTGTTCGACTTTCTGGGGTCTTTGGCAGAACCCGTCTGATGTATTCCAAAACTGGTGAAAGCCCGAGTCGCTTGATTTCGGAAGTTTCCTCCCTCCCGATTTTCCCACGTCGCTGGGATACTTCGCCAGGAAACCCCATACATGCCGTTCGAAAGATTCCTGACAATCTAACGGTAAACGGAATTCAAAATTGTCTCTCTATAATGCCCAACTGGTCCATTTATATGTGGTATGCACATACATTTCCGTTTACCATTTTTTTTCCTTAAAAACTGCACGAAGTTTTCCAAACTTAAAAAAAAAAAGATCCCTCGTACCAAGGAGAGAATTATATCCTTTACTGCAAAATACGTTGTTTCATTCAAATCTTAGATTAGTGGCCGAAATTTCTCATTTGCAAAGATTAGCAAACTACAACATTACAGGGCACTTACTGCCATCTCCTACTGAAGACAGACCTTACCGCGTTTCATATTTAATGCGGCGCAAAAACCAAACATTGTTAATGATCAGTTTTCTATTAAAATACTTATTTAGTAATATTTATTGAAAATTAAAACAATATAAATTTACTTACTGTACTCAGCAAACTTGTATTTATTTTATTATGGCTGTATTTACTTTGGATTGCATTTTATTTCTTTTCCATCCAATCGCTCCTCCAATAAGATCAGTTCGGGCTATGAATATTAAACACCATGTTTGTCTCTATTTACCAATTACCGACTTTTACTTAATTTAATAAACTTTAGAATCGCGATTCGATTGTCATTCGTCTTCCTTTAAATCATATGGAATGAAACATTGCCTTATTTCCCTTTTAACGTCTTTTTTTTTCCCCATGACGACCACCATCTTCCGGATGACGCCTCATTCGAAAACTGGTAGCTAACTCGAAAAGACAGAAAGTATGAGTTACTCCCCTTTTCTTAGTAACAAAAAAACGAGTCAGGAAACGATCGTAGCATATTAACCTCCCACCCCTCCCAGGGATGAGAAATAACCATCAATACGATTCCTAAATTTATTTAACACTGTCATTAGTAACTCAACTTATCGGTAACTTATATTTCTCATTACCAATTCAATGCTATTAAATGTTTACCAATATTCATCTATGCTTAAGTATTAGCTAATTCGCAATTATAACCCCCTAATGTTAGTGAGTGGTGCGGCTAACTTCTGCACTCAGTTATCTCTCGCTTGGTTCAGAAAACTGACACCAGGAGTTTCTTTTGGAAGGTGGTATCTGCACTAGGGTTGTCACGCGGGTTTGTAGAAGGACAACGACAGTATTAATCATTGAAGATAGCCGAAATATTCGTCTCCATCCTCGCCGCCGAGTGCCTTTAAAATTTCTATTACGTCTTTTCTTAAATAGCTAAACTTCAGCCTTTGCACATCCAAGGCTAAGAATTTATTTCACCTCGCCGTCATTCGCAAGAATCGCGTCGCAGAGATATGGCGAATTCGCGCCATCATCTGTTTATTTTAAGTCTACGAATAGCCTGTGGTCCAACGTTATCTGTTCGCCTGTTGGCAACGAGAAAAAAAACTGTTTTTCCATCGTTTGGTAAATTTAATCTCTCGCTATTTATCATCCACTCTTAATTAGCTCGCGCAATATTTGGCATCTGGAACCTTTGACTGATGTTAGGCGAATATGGAGATTATTTAAATGACTCAACATGTAGAATGCCCAAACCTTTGCTTTTGTTTACGTAAAACGGTTCGACCATGTATACTGGCAATATATATAGACTAATTTTTAAGTAAATATCACGAAAATTCCAACAAAATAGGGGAAATAAGACACGAAAACATGTTTTGATACTGACAACCATTTAATGCATATTACCATAAAGCAATGTCAAATTGAAGGTCGTAAAATTTAGTATATTTTTGCCGTCAATTCCGAGAAACAGATGGTAATTAATTTAGACTGTAAATAAATATTATTACTACTTCAGATTGCACGTCTTTAATGTTTCAAAGACCACAAGGTTTACGGCCTCTTTCAAAATTATTTTTAACAAGAATTATATTAATTTTCTGCCAGTTCAGTGCTTTGCATGACAGAGTTTATTGTTTATATACCTCCTTGGCAAAAATCGAATTAAAGTAATTCAGCCGAGCTATCGGCGTGTCTGAAACCATCACCCGGAGCAAGGGTCCGCCTGTCGTTCCCCAGCTGAAAACAGATTCCGGCGATGTTATTCACCCTCCCACCTCCACCCTGTCTCCGCTCGGGTCTCAGCTGTTTTTTGTGGATGCTCCCAGATCAGCCCTATTGTTGATCGGCTTTGTGTGTGTGTGTGTGTGTGTGTGTGGTGTGTGTGTGTGTGTGTGTGTGTGTGTTTATCACTTCCGCGTGTTAACACTAATTCTTAGCTTCTCAACCGGAAAATGGATTCTAACGAAGCGTAAGGAAACAGGACTGCATCAGCATTTCGGTTCCTCGCTACTGGGAACAAACTGAATTTGAATGGCTGAGACACGAACACTTTCGTTGTACCCCTAATTCCTTTTTAGGGTATTTTCATAGAAATAATTTATTTCCTCAAAATATTTTGGAATCACGAGTAAACGTTTTCTCCGGAGATGTTAGGAGTTAGATGGGATAATGTTTAGATGAATTTTAAAATTCCACTCAGAAATTATTAAAGGCGATCTACTAAGTAGTATTTTGGATTTAAAGAAAAATCCTTCTTTAATGAGTGTCTAAAGCAGTCACCATTACATGGTATATAATACCGTAACTTATATTTCACATTTAATACCATGTAAAGGCGATGTTTATCATGTTGGACATTAGAGTATAGGCAAAGAATATTAATTGTGTTATAACAAAATTGAACAGCAGAGCTCACTGTTGCATAAAAGTTACCGTATTTTGTTGTGGTTCTATGAGTAATTATTACAAGAAATAACTTAGAAATGTATCATTTTAGCATAAGTCTATGTAAAATAATTATACAGTATATATAAATTAAAAGGTAAAGTGTCCTAGTCTAATCTCGTCACTATCCATGAGCTGGTAACGGCCACTCGATGAGATCCAGGTTGCGCTCCAACCTGCCTCATTTTCTTCGTGTCTCGGTCCGCATTTTATGTTATACCGCTAGCGAATTCCGTATCGTACCAGCTCTATGGCGTGACTTTCTCCAAGTACTCCGGTTTCCTATTACTACTACTAATCAAAGGATGTTGCAGCGGAAGATCCAAATCATTACACCTGGAAATAAGTCCACCTAGTAGATGACGACACGTTTGGACCTTCTAAAGCAGGATCGGTAAGAGAATCCATAAATAACAGGAAAGTAAAAATTCTTTTGTCTTTAATTCTAATGAAAATGATTGGAAATGTTTACAAATCCTCAAGTCTAAATAAAGGAAGATGAGAGACAGATGAAGTAGATGTTGTACATTAGTTTTCTGTTGTGATGATCAGCCACAGTAGACCAAACTTGAGGTGGTCGACGTCTTGTGGCCTTGGACTGAAGCCAGGTACTGTGGAGAAACCAAAGATTAGGGTGCATTAGAAAGAATCCACCAGCCAACCATTCCATTAGAATTGGGAGGAAGAAGTTTAAAGGAAATGCCTTGGTAGACTACTACAGGTCTCACACTGAAGCAGTCTTCCATCTGGCCAAAACTTTGGCAAGTAAAACCAACTGCTGCTTTACTAAAGATGGCAGCTGTAGAGAAGTTTCAGGAATCATCTCTGCAGCACTCAAAACCTTCAAGCATGGATTTGTAATAGTTCTTTTATAATCTTATGTAGATAAACACTTAATAAAGATTGAAGTCTGCCAACAACTTTAATTAGATGTACAGATTTTTTCTTTATAGTCTATTTCAGGGGCACCAAACATTTTTCACAGTGGGCCGGATAACTGAAAGAATGACGAGCGCGGGCCGCATAATCATTCTGTTCAATACTTGCAAGCCAGAACGAAAGCTCTGGGAAAAAAGACGAAACACTAAGTTTAGCATTCCATGTTAATCATGGGTGAGTGGCGTGCAATGCACAGAAAACAAAGACAACCAACATATTTATTTACTAAAAAGTTATCAAAGAAGGCGACGTTAGCAAAAATATAGTTACATCAGACCTAGTGTGCACATATCCGAATCTTACAAACTAAGCAGCAAAAAAGGTTAGTGACATTTGTGAAACTGACGTTTGGCTTTCAAGATATCATCAATGTTTGGTTTGGAATTGCGGCATCCAATCAAGAGAATTGCTTTCAAATGTTCATCAGTCAATCTCGTTCGATGTGTTGACTTCACATACTTCATTTTTGAAAATGTTTGCTCACAGACATAAGTTGTTCCAAACAATGATGCCATACCAGCGGCAAATTTCTTCAATTTCGGAAACTCAACATCACAGTTTTCCTTCTCTGTGCTTCTCTTTCAACAAGTCATTTGCTTGCAAATCAATGAGCTCCAACTGTAGTTCAACTGGCACATCATCAAGGTTACAATCAAACGGATTCTGGAACAGAAGAATGTCACTCTTAATTCTGTCGAGATCTGAAAATCTCTCCAAAAAATGCTTCTTCAAGTCACGAATAATCTTTTTAGGAAAATCGAGGTTGACATCTTCAGCAATTGTAGCGCAAAACTCTTTTAAACAGTGAAAATGAGAGAAGTTTTCTCCTTCCAGTTGTGCTTCAAACAATGACAGCTTTCTCCGAAATCCTTTGATGATTCTGTAGAGATCACAGACGAGGTTATCCTTTCCCTGATGTTTCAAGTTCAGTTCATGCATGTGGGATGTAATGTCGACCAAAAATGACAACTTTGAGAGCCAGGTAGGATCTGACAGCTGTGGATCAGCTCTATCTTTTTCAGTGAGAAAAACATCTATTTCGTTTCGGAGCTTGTAAAAACGAAACAGGACTTTACCGCAGTTGAGCCACCTCACTGCTGTGTGATAAGGCAAGTCACAGAAATCAGAATCAATTTCTTCAAGAAAAGCCTGGAACTGACGGTGATTGAGTGCATGTCCCCGAATGAAGTTCACAGCAGAAACGACTGGTTTCAGTACACAAGAAATATCCAAGTCTTTCCCACAGAGTACTTGCTGATGTATGATGCAGTGTATGAACAGAGCGCCCGGAATTTCAAATCTTCCAACTGAGTCCTGATCTGCCCGACCAGATCCTTCCTCACTCCAGCCATGTTTTTTCCTCCATCAACTGTAACACCTCGAAGCTGATTCCACTGAAGGTTATAGTCTTGCAAAGTTTTTTGCACTTCCATGAAAATGTCTTTTCCAGTTGTTGTTCCATGCATGCAGCAAACGGATGCCAACTCTTCCGTTATCTGAAAGTCCAAATTGACACCACGAATGAACACAAGAAGTTGTGACGTACTCGAGAGATCAGTAGACTCATCCAGCGCCAGAGAATACCACAAGTTTCTAGCTTTCTCGCGTATCTGTAGCACTATGTTCTCTCCAAGTTCTTCTGTTCTCCGCACAACTGAACTTGCCGAAAGGCTGATACTTCCAAACAAATCGGCTTTCTCAGGACACAAGTCATTTGCTGCTTCCATCATACTCTCTTTGATGAAGTTGCCATCAGTAAACGGTTTTCCTCGCTCTGCCAACTTATGCACTATTTTGTAACTTGTACGAGTGACAGAATCATTTTCAGCAAACTTTCTCGTGAAGAGATTTCTTTGAGTTTCTAAACCACGTTTCATGGACTCATATTTCTCAGAGCGTAACTTTCCAGAAAACTTTGAATATGTTGATAGATGTTTTGTTTCATAGTGACGCCGAAGATTGTACTCTTTCAAAACGGCAACACTTTCGCTGCATACCACGCAACTAGCTTTCTGGTCCTTTGTTTCCACAAAGAAGTACTCTACTCCCCATTCTTCATTGAAAACGCGACGCTCAGCGTCCACTTTTCATTTCTTATTACCATAATAAAGGGTGAAGAAAACAGCCTAGAGACCAGCTCGATTAACACCTTGACCGGGGAATTTTTCTGAGCCTTCTTGCCCATGATGTGTCAATTATCCATGAAAAAATTTTAAAAAATTTTATTTCACAACATCTCGTGTTCCATCCGTTTTATCACGCAAATGCAAGTACCGTCGGCGGGCCTGATGAACTGACGTCGCGGGCCTGATCCGGCCCGCGGGTCGTAGTTTGGTGACCCCTGTTCTAAAGAAACAACTTAATATCTTTTTGCAACTAATTTTTAATTCCAATTACGGAATTGTAATTTATCCATAATTTTAATGGTAGTAAAGACTCTGCTGTCTTCATTTAAAAATTTTGTTGATCATTTAATAATTAACTGAGGATTATGCTTATTTATATTATAATTTTGTGTTTTCTGTAAGCAAATTATCAAATTTTACATAAAAATACGACTCTTTTTTTATTCATTGTCTGCTGTTTCCGCCAACCTGCAGGTGCGGCAGATACACGGCATCATTTCTGCGCCTTTCAGTTTTCAGGGCCTTTCCTGCCTTATCAATGTCGAGAGTTCCAAGTCGGGTTTATCATAAAGCGACACCAGTGGCATTCCTGACCAGTTCCAATCTTAGCTCACGTCGTCTCGTTAAGATAGGGCAAAGATTGCACGAAAGTTCTGCTACAGAGTTAGAAGCAGAAGGCGAATTCTTATTTTATGATGGGGTACTTCGAGAATACTTAAAACCGTTATTAGAACTTCGTCTGTCAGTAAAAAAAAAAAAGAAAAACAGCTGGAATAGAAGGGTGTGGAGTAGAGAACACGGGCAAAATGGTATCGCTTTAGGATTCTTTTCTTCGGTATGTGAGAAAGCTTTGGGTTTTGCTCTCCGTCGTGGTATCCCAAAGAGTCGGAAGTTCCGACAATCGGAGAAGCTGCTGACCCAAGTTAAATCGAACATCGCTAATTTGCCCGCTCTTACGACATTAAGAATGTAACAGCATCCGGCGATCAATACCGTGTCGGGCGAGATGTACGTAGATCGGCACTCGCTTTGCGTCGATTCCTCCTTCAGTCTGTCGCGTACATTTACGGTTTTTGTTTTGCCTAGAAATAGCAGCAGCAGAGGTTACCGGGAAAATTTTCGTACAGAAACCACGTTTTAAAATAAGCCACAGGCATTTTCTCCAAAGAACTCTGATAAAGACACTTTAAATTATAATAGCCTCTTAGTATAATTTTTCTCAGCTACGTTACAAAATGAACAATACCTCATATAATTCATGGCTACAGTACACTTTCAAAGTAAGAATGGAATCTACCATTTTGGAATTTTAAAAGGAAGTAAACTGTATCCATTTGACTTTCTCTATAACTGCAGAAAGGCTTTGGTAACATGTTATTTGTAAAAAGTAAAAAAAAAAAAAGAGAGATTTGGCCCTTTTTTGACCAGATCATTATTTGTAATGGGGGTTAATCCCACTATGTATTGACAATTATACCGCATCGCTATTATCTGGGATAGTCATGAGAAGAGACACTTTTAGTATCTAAATATCGATGTCGATTTCATTTGCAACCGATATTCTTATGACCTGGTATCTAACTTGGGACTTCTGTTAGCTGCTAGAGGATACGAAGGCAACTGGAAAAGGGGCTGACTTTACAGACCAGTGCATGCATAACCGTATTTGAAGAAAATTACAAATAAAGATTTGAATTAATCAAATTTATGCAGAATGTGCAATTATTTAAGTTAAGTAAATTGTATGAATGGGCGACATTTCCTATAGTATACACAAAATCGAAATGTTGCCCATGCATTTGAGAAAACAGGTGTTTGTTTCTTTTTTATAGGAAAAAAAAAATAAACAGAAGATTTAAGAAGTAAATTTGTAACCAAATGATAAACTTCTGCTCGGTTCTTTGATGACTTTACGGTTTCGGTATTAGGCGCATAACGCGGACGTCATACCGATTTCTTTGTATCGTACGAAACGATCGGCTCGCTCGAATTTCGATCTGCTCCGATCTCGGCCTGCCATCAACTAAATCCACCGCAGTCCATGGATGCTGTTCACCGAAGAGGTGCTGCTGCTACGAGAAAGCAAACTTTACATTTTCTCTCCTCACCTCGTCGATTGGACCAGCGTGATTTTGGGGGAAACAGCTCTGCCTGCGTATTATGTTTAAGCACAAAATAACAACAATCATCACGTAAATCCATCAGCCGAATGACTCCGCGCGCCCCCCAAATAATTCTGATCGCCATTAAACCGGTTGTGTCAGAAGAGAGAAGCAAACAAACAAGCTCAGCGACGACAGCTTTGATGGTCTTTGCCGGTTGCTTTTCACTTTAACATTTTGTAAAAAAAAAAAAAAAACTCATCTTTTCGCCACTCCTCATTTGTCGCATACCCCTCAGGTCGCTGGCTACCTCGAGAGGCGTGTCTAGGGCATTGCCCCCAAAACTGGCAGAGCCTATGTCTATCCAGGTTGAGAGTTGGAATGAATGTCAGCGTACAAAGGAGGACTAATTAACTATTATAGAGTATCGTGACAATTCCTTTTTTTTTATCCAGATGCAAAATATATGTCAGTGGATATATTTTTAAGGGAAATCCAAAGCCTTAAAATCCCTTTTCTGAGTTCACGTATTGTTTTGCCGTCTGTGATATCTACCGATTGCTGACGTTATGCTGTTCTATAATTGCACATTGTTACTGCGCTCATCTGGTGCCACAATAACGGCCAGATCTTAGAGAATAACCTTACCACACCATTAATACGGATTTGGTCTAAGAAATACGTTAATAGAAAAGAAAATATCTAAAGCCATCTACTGGATAACGCCTATTAGTCAACGTAAATATACAGTTAAAATCCGTGTATGTTTGACAACAGCATTTCTTGCTATTGCTCTCAATATCTACCTTAAGTTTTAAGAATAAGTTTAGTAGTATGGGTGTTATTTCTAAACGTTATTTGATTTTCTCGCAAGATTTTAACGTTTTTTTTTTTTTTTTAGTTAATCTGAGCTCATTAAACAAATAATACTTTACTAAAGAACACAATAGCTTAGGTTCATGCGTAACTTAACCTCACGCTGAGCCAAGACATCCAAATGTCAACCGATGTTATCGCACATCGTAACGCTTAGCCCATATTCCATTACCTATTTTAACCCGGGTTCGATGATATAAGATCATATTAGTAAAAATATTGATGTAGTACTTATACAAGAGGGAAACCGATGGACATGTTTTCTTTTAAGGTTTTAGCTTTGCTTCTTTCTTTGTTCTACGTTGTTTTTCCCCCCTTCAGGAGCCCGCCGGTGATACCCGGGGAAAGTACCACCTGGTACATGTCGTCGAGTCGCGTTACTGGCGAAGACGGTCACTCAGCCGAGACCCCGGACTTGTTTTGACATTTTAAGAACAGCTTTCCCGCTGAAACGTAAACAGATGGAGCTTTTCAGTCGTAGATAAAAGGGTAGGTCTCGTTAGATATTGTCCTGGCATGGTTCTTCTGCGATAGCCATCTTGCTCTCTGTTTCTGCTGGATTTCGGTTCCACCCATTATATTTCGTAACGCGCGAATTGCTATACGACCGGATTGGGGGGGGGGAGTTTGTCTTTCTTGAAGAGAAAAGCGAGTGACTTATAAAAATATTTAAAGGGAAAAAAATTTAAAAAAACAAAAAAAAAAACCCAGCTGTGCTTCAAATATATCGCGTCATACGTATTTTTGAGAGTTATCCCCCCATGGAGAGAGAGAGAGAGAGAGAGTTCCTGAATTATACTACTGAAAGTAAAGCATTTAAGTCTGACATTTCTATATCCGAGATTTTCTTTCTTACCAAATGGAACATAATTCGAGTAGAAGCAAGGTGGCACTGCATAATCCAATTTTGTTAAATACAACGGATAAAGCTGTCTTGTATTTAAACCGAATGGGCGTTTGGTCAGATAACTTGGTTGTCGCTCACTGAACTTCGCCTGTCATTGTCAATGGCTACAATTTTTAGAACTTACTATCGGCTTACAATGATACATATTTTCGAGTAGTCCTTTTATTACTTTTTGTTCACCTTTATCCGAACCACATTTACTTACCTTTTTAGATTTAATACTCAAAACGGGTGCTTTGCTGCGCCAATCATCGCGAAATAAGAAAATTTCCCCTGGCGGATGCTATATGTCCTGACTTCGCCAAGGTGGGTCGTAAAAGAAAAAATGCGAAACGTCGTGGTGCCTGCCATAGGTAGACTATTTTTCCAGGCGGCAACTGGCAGCGGTGCGTGTTCTCCTGTCTTTCTCCCAAACTCGAACTAAAACTTATTTTCCTATACATTTAAGCAGTGCCTCATCGAAGCATCCAATAGTCAGGAACCGACTATCCTGACTCCAATAGCAGAAAAAGTTTCTATGTCCTCTCAGAAGCTTCCATCGCGCGAAACCTTCGCTTCCTTTCTCCAGTACGGGTGCCGAAAGAATTCGATGTTGAATGCTTCACAAATTGGCTTCCTCATTTGTCGTTTGGATGGATGCACCAGCTCTATCTAGATTAACTTCCAGCAACTACTGTCGATATTCCATCGACAAAGTAAACATTAAAATACAAGCAAAACAAGACACAAAACAGGTCCGTATTCAATGCAGTTTTAATTTTTCTTTTATTTTTAAAACTGTTATAATTGATCAACTTCTATATAACATTTTCATTTTCATTTTCTTTTCAAACAGAAGGTTTGAAAAAACTTTCTTTTACCTTTCTGTCGTTTTCATCTACATTTCATTCTTGTTTCGATACCTTTAACATTTTAGCCACATTTATTTATTGACATCTTACAGTATATCAGGTAAATAATAGCTAAACCCATGAATTCTCTAATATGACAGTAAATGCGGGTGTAATTGTCCTTACTAGTCTCCACCTGAAAGGTATCTGTAGCTAATACATTTTAGACTAAAAACACTTTAAATTGCGTGTTTTAATGATACCTAAACTGTTTGAATATTTACTTGTTTCGAACTTTCAGATAGAATTAAATTGTCTTGTAATCTAAACATATTCATGCCTGTATTGTACGTAAACATATCTATGCTTTAAAGTGTTTTTTAAATGGAGGAGAAATTATTTTACTTTTCTTTATATGGATTTAAGTTCAGGTAAGGTGAACATTCAGCATCTAATCCAAGGTATCAGAAACGCGTTAAAAGTTAACTGTTTTTATTGATGTTTTCAACAAAATCGCAATCTTAAACTTCACTACGGGCTTAATAGAAATTTACACTCGTCGACCTGACCAGCAAATTTTAAGGAACACTTAGGGGAGACCGGCCAGTTGTTACAGCAATAATAATTCACAAATAAAGGTTTAAATAAGACTATGATCGAAAGCCATGTATTTACGTATAAATTAGACTATAATCGACGTCATATACTTTAGTATATATGAACTACAATCGACGTCATATACTTTAGTATAAATGAAGCTATAATCGACGTCATATACTTAGTATAAATGAAGCTATAATCGACGTCATATACTTTAGTATAGATGAACTGTAATCGACGTCATATACTTTAGTATAGATGAACTATAATCGACGTCATTGAAGCTATAATCAACGTCATATACTTTAGTATAGATGAACAACAATCGACGTCATATACTTTAGTATAGATGAACTATAATCGACGTCATATACTTTAGTATAAATGAACTATAATCGACGTCATATACTTTAGTATAGATGAACAACAATCGACGTCATATACTTTAGTATAGATGAACTACAATCGACGGCATATACTTTAGTATAGATGAACTATAATCGACGTCATATACTTTAGTATCGATGAAGCCATAATCGACGTCATATACTTTAGTATAGATGAACTATAATCGACGGCATATACTTTAGTATAGATGAACTATAATCGACGTCATATACTTTAGTATCGATGAAGCCATAATCGACGTCATATACTTTTGTATAGAAGAACTATAATCGACGTCATATACTTTAGTATAGATGAACTATAATCGACGTCATTGAAGCTATAATCAACGTCATATACTTTAGTATAGATGAACAACAATCGACGTCATATACTTTAGTATAGATGAACTATAATCGACGTCGTATACTTTAGTATCGATGAAGCCATAATCGACGTCATATACTTTAGTATAGATGAACTACAATCGACGGCATATACTTTAGTATAGATGAACTATAATCGACGTCGTATACTTTAGTATCGATGAAGCCATAATCGACGTCATATACTTTAGTATATATGAACTACAATCGACGTCATATACTTTAGTATAAATGAAGCTATAATCGACGTCATATACTTAGTATAAATGAAGCTATAATCGACGTCATATACTTTAGTATAGATGAACTGTAATCGACGTCATATACTTTAGTATAGATGAACTATAATCGACGTCATTGAAGCTATAATCAACGTCATATACTTTAGTATAGATGAACAACAATCGACGTCATATACTTTAGTATAGATGAACTACAATCGACGTCATATACTTTAGTATAAATGAACTATAATCGACGTCATATACTTTAGTATAGATGAACAACAATCGACGTCATATACTTTAGTATAGATGAACTACAATCGACGGCATATACTTTAGTATAGATGAACTATAATCGACGTCGTATACTTTAGTATCGATGAAGCCATAATCGACGTCATATACTTTAGTATAGATGAAGCCATAATCGACGTCATTGAAGCTATAATCGACGTCATATACTTTAGTATAGATGAACTATAATCGACGGCATATACTTTAGTATAGATGAAGCCATAATCGACGTCATATACTTTAGTATAGATGAACTACAATCGACGGCATATACTTTAGTATAGATGAACTATAATCGACGTCATATACTTTAGCATAGATGAACTATAATCGACGCCATGTGCTTTCGTATAAATGAAGTTATAATCGACGTCATGTAATTATATATAGACGAGCTATAATTGATGTCATGTAATTACGTATAGATGAACATAATATACGTCATATTAAAGTCAAATTTTATGACGTCGATTATAGTCTCATCTATATGTTTAATCAGGAATTACTGATGCTGTAACAACTTAATTCTGTAAAACTGGCAGCAGTTTCTTCCAAAACATTCGAAAACCCTAAATAATCTTGTATAATAATATACCAAAATATATCATTTAAAATATTTATTTCTTAGCTGTAGTAATCGATTATTGAAGCTATAAATTACTAGCTTTATATACATATAGAAAGGGTCTTTTAAAATCAGAAACATTTGAAATATCTTTCTCTTTAACTTTTACAAACGTGAAAATAAGATATAATTAGTACAAATCCGAAAACCATTACCGAACGGGAGCTCTGTTTAATGAATATCCAGCCAAATCATTGTTGTGAAATCTAGAATTTTACACTGCATTATAGCGCGTCGTTGTAACAGATTTAGAGCAGAGTTTACTAAAGTTTGAAAACTTAAAAAAAAAAAACACATTATATTTACCATAGGATTAAAAAAATCTAAAAGCCCTACAGTTTCTATATCTTTTTCAAAACTTGGATTGCTGAATTATTATGATATGATTATTTAGCAGTGAAGGGGAGACAACTTGGGCTTGAACGTTCTAAATATTGTCGAAATAAGATAGCCCTGACCTTAGTTTAAACATTTTTATAGTAATGGCGTTAATAATTTTTTTAAAAAAATGTTACTGTTACTATGTATGTTTTAACTAAACAAACATATTTAAAGTATAAATAAATGATTAAATAAATAAGTCCTGACAAGCTTGTTTTATGGATACGTTAAGCGAATTTGTTCTTGTTATTTCTTTTAGCTTGTTCGAATTGATTAAATTTAAAAATAACATCTTTAAAAATTAGGAAAAAATGAATTATATACCTTTTCCATCTTACGGTAAATAAATGGTACACACGTGAATACAAACCGGTTATCTACCTGCATCTAATTTTCACATCACCCGTATAATCAATTTCACGCAACAAGTTTTATTTAGCGAATTCCACGTGGTCATTTAAAGTGCGTGGATTTGATCTAAAGCCTGCTAACTCGAAACTTAAATATTTGCATGCACTTTCAAAAATATGTAACACCTTGAGTATTTACCGAAATTTTAGTATATTTCGTTGTTTATCTTTTTAAAAAAAATTTTTTTATTTTTATTTTTTTGTTGTTGTTGTTGTTGTTGTTGAGATAATCCAGACTGATCTTAAGCCGCCAGCACTGTCCAAAACGCAGAAACGGATAACAGTTCGAAAGATCAGAGAATAAATTTTTTTTACTATCTGGGACCCAATTTCGAGGCTTCTCCGGTTAGTTTGGCTAACCTCAGCTTTAATTTTGTTCTCTTGCGTTCCAAGAACCGTTATATACACGAAGTTCGAAAAGAACGGTTGGAAGGGTTAACAGAGCTGGTAAAAATGGGGCTGGGGAATAAATCTACACAGCCGATTTTCTAGCGTTGAAATAATTTATGTTAAGAATATGTGAGAGTGCAATTGCTATTGTCCTTTTTGTGCGTGTTTTAAGTTTTGATAATACATTCTGTTTAAATTTTGGGCATGGAAATGCTAGTTTAATCCAAGTATGCCATACAGTTTAAACCATACGGTTTTTCTTTCTTTTCCGATTAGTCTCCGTGCGAACGAAATCAGAATTTGTCTTCGGTTTCGGCCCCAGATGTAATAGATAAAGAAACAAAAGAGTTTACCAGGTCTGCCTACTATAACCAATAGTAAGAAAGACGAAAACATTATATAAATACTGAAAAGAAAAAAGGGAGAATGGTAATATTTCCAATCCGGGCAACCCTCACCCTCAGCACTCGGGATGGGTCTGTTTTGGACGAACTCGGCGAGAAGAGCCGGGAACGACCGCAGGGTTTAGTTAGTTACATAAGGGGGCTAGTCTCGTTCAGCCGGCTGTCACCGGCAGCCGCACTCCGCCACCTTCATGCCGTCGTACTGGTATTTGTACGTGAAGACGCCGGTTTTCTTCTCGTAGTACAAGATCGATATAGAGTCGAGCTTTGTGGGTACGCAACACGGCCGCGACGCCTTCTTGTTCAGGTGCAACAGACCCCTTAAGATCGCGTACTTGGTCGCTTTCACGTGGGTGCTAAATGGATAGTAGCACTTTCCACTGCATTCGTAGGCCTGCAAGGACAAAGAAAGCAGACATTCAGTTTTATATATAGGAAAAAGAAAAAACAACATCCTTTGTTTTTCATTTTAAGTTCACATATTTTTAAAATTTATTTTATGTCAGTAAATATTTTTAACTAGGAAAAAAAAACTTTATAGTTTATTTAATAATTTTTTAAATTGTAAATGTAGAGTTGGTTTATAATGAATATTATCGGTGTGATACCTTCAAGAGTTTGAAAAGGGAGGTAAGAAGTGTATACCCGGCGTAATTTTTACTTTCTGTATTTTCAATCACAAAAGCAAAAAGAACCCGCTCGAGAACCCAAGAACTTAAATCAGTCAATTCATTAGAAAAGGGGAAGTTAAATAATATCGATAATAACATTCGGAAAGCAAGCCTTTGGTTACTGTTAACATAAATATTAAGCTTACTGACGAATACATACTAGATAAGGTCTTACACAGTTATTATACTTTCACTTTAACTGTTAAGCATCTTGCTTCTTCTGATTTAATATTATGTGTCATAAATTGCCGCCCAATCTTCTTTATCACTGTTTGTTTGCAGTATCTCCGCGACCCCTCTAGTACCTGGTTATCAGAAGAAACAAAAAAGAATTTTTTTTAAAAAATTTTTGTAAATGTGACCGAAGTAAATATGATTTTATACTGGCTTCCATTATGAAAGTTCAGTATTTTCTGTGGCTGTATGAACAGGGAAATTCGCTCTATTTTAAAGTTAAATATGCGGAACTGTTCGGTTTTTAAAGTGGTTAGAAGGTTAAATGAGAAACTAAATATAAAAACCATATTATAAACGTACTGTTTCAGTCATGCGGGTTGAGTAAGAGCAAAACCACGACACAATAAAGGATGGAGGCTCGTGTCATAGCGCGGTTAGTGTAAATGGGAACAAAATTTCTTCCGTAAAAAGGGGTCAACGTGGTTTAGAAATTGTCCTGAAACAGGGCCCGGATGTCATTAGACATGATTAGAGTTAGTTAGGTATTCAGCAGCAGTCACGAAGACGGTACGCTTCCGCTCAACTTCCTCTTGAACAGAATTCATTGTTCCTGAAGATAAGTAAATTCCATCTCAACCGCGACTGCCGTTTACTGATAAACATGCACTTTACAGTGCAGGCATTTAACGTGTTTTTGTCTAGTGGGGCTTGATGATTAACGGTTGGATTCACTAGCGTGTCCATCTATATATATATTAGGTTTGGAAAACCGCAACAGACAAGGAAGAGTCCGGTGAAGGCAGGTCTTAACAGATCGAACCCGCTGACTTGTACGACATATTGGATCCAACAGAAGACAAACTGCGGAGTTCCAAATTACGCAAACCGCAGATATGGGAGGAGCAGAGACATTGTGGTTGCACTCTGGACATGTCTTCTGCAACCGCAACAGCCTCCAAGTTTCGTAAAGACTTTATAATTTATTTTGTTTTTAACAAACCGCCCTGAATTTCTCTTCACCTACTAAGTCACGAGCCCTCGTCTGGCAAACCGAAACCATACTTAGTCGTCCAGTTACGTCAGAAGTCTCCCATTAACACTTTTGTCCTCTGCACATTGCAAACTACACATATGGGCGGAACTAGATAATTACCCATCTTTCCACTTTTGCCTGGAACAACATTGAACTAATGGATATTTAACAGAGGCGAAGATAAGCAGTTTTATCAGGATTAAGTAGATGGCGATAGGAGACTTGGAAAACGAGATATAAGTGTATAGATTCCATCAAAATGAAACCGAAATCTAAATATGGCTTTTAGATACGAGTTCCACACGGAACGTATCAAAGCCGAGAGAGGCTTTCGGCTTGAAGGCGGGGATAATCGCCAAGAAGAACTTGTTATCGGTTAAAAATGGCCTTGTGTTATTTTTAAATTATTTTGCTCGGGTTTGTTTGGTTAGTAATTTGCTTTGGTTACTGTTAAAGTTCTATTCTTTCCAAAAAATCGAGTACGATATTAATTTCTAAACTAAATTCTTTCGTACGTCAATAAGATAGTTGGTAGCGAGTGAGATCCCAGTAAGAACTGTTATTCTTCCAGATGCGAGCCGCAATAAACATCTCCTGCTGTTCTCAAAGAACAAATACGGGTAAAAAGCATCTACTTTCAAAATGGATAGTTCCATTAACTGGTTTCTCGAAAATAATGTTTCTGCCGTGGTGACCGTGTCCTTCGAGTGTTAATCGCACACCGTCGATAACTTCTAAAGCTTCCGAATCCGGCTGGAAACCTCGTCAGAGGTCGTCTCATCGCTTGACTCATATAATGAATATTAAAACCAGTTACACAAAAAGTGTGGCCCTATATTTCCCGTTTTCGCGTGACCTGGAGTCGACTGCCAGAGCCGAATGCTCCAAGGGGTTATCTACGATGTCCGTCCGTCGCCATCACCAGGGATTAATCCTGAGGAAGAGAATAATTTTGATGGCTAGGTGGCGAGAGCAGCACAGTTAGGAATTCGAGCCACAGGGAAGTGCGCGGGAATGCACGAGCTCCACATATGAAAATTCGCTTTTTTATTCCGTGTTTATTAGGGGCTTGGGTACCTAAGAATTTCTGTATCAGATTAAAAGTGACCAAAAATGGGCTGGGAAGCTCTAAAGTTCTGAACAGAGAGCCCGGATGACTCTCCTGGAAGATTTACAATGATTCTCTAGACAGTTTACGAAGATTCATATCTAGTTCCCATTAAAAAAATGTTAATTACTTCGAAGTTAATTTTTTGAGGTTCATTAAAAGTGAGTTGCACAGAAGTTTCCCCACCCTTTCGTCCCATTCCTTTGCACCATGCCCTACTCTTAAAAGTGCACGCGTTAAAAATGAGAGGCAAAACACACCATATACTCATCTGGTGCAATAATCCAGTCATGGACCTTGGTTTCACGGAAATTTACTTTCCATTTGGTTCGACGGCAAATGTTCCTTCGGCTCTTCTTGCTACGTTTCTGCCGGACCCTTCCTCCGTTCGCGACTGGCAAATGGCTCAAACCTTCCGAAGACTTCCCATACAAGTCGCCCTCGGGGTCGGGCTGTTTCGCTTTTCTGCGCAGTTCCTGCCCGTCAACAGCTACCGTATCATTCTCCTCGATGTCCATGTTTAGCATGCTCATCTCGTTCGACAACAGCTCCTCCCGTTCTTCCTGGTGGAGCTGTTTCTTGTTCCGGTAGCTGGAAAACACGATGAGCAGCGGCTCGTTTTTCTTCCTCGGGGCCGTGTTGATGTCCATGTCCCCGCCCCAAGCGCTGGCAAAGATGGTTTCGATGCAGACCTCCAGGATCTGCATGTTCCCAACGTTACTGACCCATCGCCGCACAGCCGGTGTCACGTCAAACGTCTCCCAGCCGCTGTTTCTACCGTAGATGTGCTTCGACGAGATGATCTTGTACAAGCGGGTTTCCGTTAACTCCTCGGTAATTATCTCGTACACCGAAACTTTCCGGTCGACGCCGATGTATGCCTTTCGGTCCCGCTCCACCAACGTATATAGCCGAAGCTGGGCCAGGTTAATAACCTCTTTCTTGGAAAATGTTGTTATGTTGAATACCAAAGTATGGTTTCGTGTTTTCGATCCCGGAAGCTCTTCTTTACCGAAGCTTATGTTTAACGTAGGATCTGAAAAAAATAAATTATATGTATATATGACATAGACGGTACCTTAATACAGGTGATCGGTCCCTGTCGTTTTCATGTCTCCTAATATAGCGTACGAGAAATGGAACTCGGAAAACTGGCCTCTTGAGGAAATAGGGGCAGATAAATTAAAAGAAAAAAAAAAATTAAGCGATAAATTTACCGGAAGGTCATAAGTAGACAGCAGAACTGAACGATTAAAAATATTAGTTATACCAAGTTTGAATTATAGATTTTTATGAATAAAAGACATAGTATAGGTTAGTTAGTGTGTGGGGCAAAGTGAAACTTTCTTGGGCATATACAATTACTATTAATGTTAGGGTTACAAATGCAAATAAGTAAAGTTTGCGGCTAGGATATATACCTGAAAATAGTCTTCGCAATGGAATTATTGTTGGCGGAATAAATTAACGGAAAATTTGTTAACATCAAGAAGAATAAAACATTTAAAGAATTATATCGATGACTGTATTTCTTCTCTACGAGGGCCTGCCTTTGCTTAAGTCAGAATCCTAGTTTTAAATTTCAAACTAAAAGAAATGCGGCTCTAACAGGAACTTACGCCTACTGTGGCACAGCCTACGAACGCTGTCCAGTATTCGATTAGTAAAACCTTATTTGCAATCAATGCATCAAACAGATCAAAGTTACCAAGTCTGAGTTTTCAGCCGATTTGTAGAAAGCTGACAGGGATTTTCAAAAACATCTTAGTCGATTTGATGACGTTTACCAAGTCAGGGAAGCGACTCGATCAGAAGAAGGTGATCATTAATACTAGGGGTCACAATGACAAATCAGTAAACATTAGGGGGATGGAGCCATATCAGAAAGCAGTTCTCCTGCGTACAAACAAATTAATTAAAGAATTCACTGGAAAATATATTTAACAGCGATTTATAGTGAAGAAGAAAGATTTGTTTGGTAAATTTCCATTTAGCGTTTTTATTGTCTTTAGTAAGCTCCAATCTTGGCTCTTTGATCGTTTGTTTCGTTTATAATATTTTGTAAACGTTATCTCTGTACTGGGTATCTATTGTGTCTTTGGGGCATTACAGTGTTTAATAACTGCATACCTCCGCAAAATATAACATAAATATGCCAAAAAGATTTTATTTAAATTTGTTTTGGCCTTCAGACTGCTGTGAAACCCAAATTACGGTGATCGGACAGATTAACCTCGGCTTGCTGAAATAAAGTTTGTTTCTGCTGAAGAAAGTTTACGGAAAATTACAGCAAGACTGTCTCCGCCATAAGACAGCTGCATCAGGTATTCTACGGTTAATCCTTGGTTTCCCCCAACCGTGCCCAGGTAACTAGTTTGGCCAACAACCAGCGAGATGTCTTCAACATATCAAAGACAAACAAGTGGTGACAGCCTAGGCACCATCACACCACGTCGCTCAGTAATTGAAAATTCCCTCTTTTAAAGTTCATTAAGTTGTTAAAACCGAGGTTACATCGAGAAAGCGAAATAAGTATGCAGATATATTTTATATTGTATAGTTCAACAGATATTAATCATTTAATTCCTTTAGACTCTATCGACGCCTTTAATCTCCACGCTTTTTATCAGCGGCGCAAGAGATTTTGCACTTTTTCAAAAGTTCCTGAACCTCTTTTCTGATGGGGGTCACGTGGATTTAGAGTCCGCAGGTCAGTAGCAATAGATCAGACTTGCAAATTTCTAGCATCTATTTCCACCCCTGTCCTCCAGGTAGCTTTTGACGTCTTGTTGCTGGTAAATCTCTCTCTGTTCGTAAGTTCTTCTTTATTTTTGGGGTCCACTGGAGGGTGATTTAGGTCCACGTATAGTAGTCACAGTCGTTCTGCTTCATTTTTTATCATCGTTTAGGTGCACTTCTAATTTGGTTCTTTTTCGTGGGCGATACCATTTTACCACCCTTCTATTTTTGTATGTGGACTGCTCGTCTAGCGACTAAAGCGACTGCCTGGCTGGCACCGATCATGGTTCATTTTTTGTTTAATACGGATGAAATTCAGACAGACAAATAAGCAGGCGTCACCACTGATCTGAGATGGGTTCGAAACTCATCGATGCGGTTTGTATCGATCTCACGTTCCGCTGACTGTTAAGATTTACCAACACTACGACGTAACGTCAAACGATTTCCAGGGTTTCCTCGTCACGTGGCCAGTTCCTGCTTACAACGTATGCGCAAAGTTGACGGCTTATCGAATGCCATACGCAATGTATCCTGGCTCTAGGGAGATCGCTACCCTGTCGTTTCGGTTTCCCGGTGGCTAGTCGAGCATACTTTGGTATAAAAGGTGGTCAACGGGTGCGACGGAAAATATGTTTCCATCATATAAAATGTCACAAGATCGTGCGTCGTGTCTCTTGGAAATGGTGTTGTACTTATAAATCAAACGCTTCTCTGGACAGATTCCTATCAATGACTGACGAACATAAACAGAAAGATTAACACAAAAACGAACAGACTGCCGCTACACTAAAATCCATACAATTTTAACATTCATTAATACTAGACATGATTAGGTTTCAATACTTAAGATTCCAATCACGAAATATTAAACTGACATAATAAATTATTAATTATTTTTATATGATTACTTCGGAGAACGCCATATTGTTTTATTGAACTCTTTACATTCTGAGAGCAGAAAAGGCCCAGACGTCATATGGTCGATGCATATCTATGACGCGGCACAAAATTGTTTCTTGTTTTTGTTGGCCACTATGTTAAGTCATCAGTCAAAAATGTTTTTAAAAGAATTATAGAATATAATCCTCTTAAGTTAGGGCTTTTTATTAACAGACCATAGCTTTTATTTCAATACATGTGTCTGATGAACGCTCAATCGCTTGTTTTCGAGTTTGGTCTGACGATTTCTCAAAACGAACTCATCTAGAAGCAGTTAACTTACCCCCAAAACAGCAGGAAACATAGGAAAACGGTTCAAACAAAAGAAAACAGCTTCTAATCCACATATACTACGTTTTCTTTTTCTTATTTGGATATTTGTTTAGTTATTTATTTATCGCCACCAACCGACAACTTCTGCTGACGAACTGTACCGGGATGGCTTCCCAGATAGGCAAAGACCCCGTAGTTCCAACCGATTTCGAGGTTATCCGGATTCTTAACGCCTCTGCATCACCACCATCGGCACAAGCTTCCTGCATTACAACGTAGACGATATGAAACACTAGGCATCCACCAACCTTCAGGTCAGATAATCGTCTGTAGGTGGCGTCCTGACCCGATTAAAGGTAAAACGAGTCTCTCGGAATTAAGATACGACTGATGCTATCAGAAGAGCTCGGTGCACGTTTATTTTAAGAGAAAAAAAAATTGCAAGAATTTAATCTCAAGATAATTTTTAAAGGTGCGTGAATGTAAAAAAAAAAAAGGGAAAAGGCAAATTCTTTAAAATTATCTCAGTACGCATGAGGTGTCACTAAACAAAGGTACTATTTGTGTTAAAATTAGAAAACAAAACACAGTATCTAAGTTAGTTCATCTTCCGCAGTAAATGCCGTCCAAGGAGTAATTATCTCTTGTAACTAATAAAATAGGGATTTAAATAAGTTTTATGGGTTTCTTTCGTTTGTCCCCTTAAATACTTTTGCACTGAAGGAGATGAATACCCCCTTTGTTAACGTTGCCTAGTCATTAAGGACAAGGTGGTAAAGCATGATACACAATTACTGTCGTAAAAGTACCTGGCCCGCTCCCCGTGGTCTAGAATGCGCGCCAGAGCTTATCAGAAGCCTGTTTCTTCGAAAGGTGAGTACAGACTCTTTAATATTTCCGATTTTTCCTGAAAAATACCTGGTTTGGCGAAGCGTTCCAAGACGATTCTAGAGGAATCTTTAAAAGGGTCTCCCGATATCTAACTGAAAGCATTTCTTGTCTTAGAACCTCTAGCGATAAATCATGGATCGAAAGACGCCGTTGTGCAATTCTCTTTCTAACGACAAATTGGTATACATCGCATCACGAGTGAGTTGACTAGCCGGTGTAAGGAAGGTAAAAACAGACGTTGTCAGAAGTTATCGCCCCTTGCTGCTAGTTCTGTCACTTAAAACAACTCGGTACTAAGGTTCCACTCGACGCTTTTGCTTATAAGTTCCTATTTACTGCATCAGTAATGCAAGACTGTCCTACGGTTAAGATATCTTGTTGAGAAACAAATGAAACACGAAGTGATTGTTTTATTGCGTACACAAACGAACTCTAAATATCCCGACACGTCGTTCACTGCGTACTGTTTTACCACTCGAATTTTAAACAGCAGTTGGAATAATTTATGAAGTCTGCAATACTTATTAATAGTCATCGACATGATGTATAAAAGACTTTCATTTTCATAGCTGGTGCTTGATGACATCGTATGTGATTTTATAGAAGCGGAACGAATTGTATCATTCGGCAAATAACTTAACGTAAGTAACATTATTAATCATTGAAAATAGACATGCGTATTTACAGTATAAACGTCTGCACGTGATCTTGTGTCACGTCACGAGGTTGACCTTCCAGAGTAATCGAAAGCTATATATGTATGCGAGCTTAACGAAAATAATAATAATAATAATAAATTTTTAGAAAGGGCTATTTCGAATTCGTTTTAGAAAATATTAAAGAAGAGAAACTTTTAAAGATAGTTTTCTCGGATAAACAGACTTGGACTGGGAAAAACAAAACAGTGTATTTCTTTAGAGCCTGGAATATGCAAATGAGATTAGTGCACTGGTACATACAGTGGGATTAAATGGCACCGCAGTACAAAAGCCTTAAAATGACCAGTCCGTACCCTAATGATTTTCACACACGCGCACGCACATACACCTGACCTCACGCGGGAATATGGAAGTCGTCTACGTTGCAGGCCGAGATGGATCAGGAGATATGGCAGGCGGACAGGGGGGAAATGTCAGAAACGATAGCGATTCTATGAAAATCAGCGCCTGGGACGGTCGGCGGAGGGGAGAATAAAAAGAAAAAGAAAAATACGACAGAACTTTTGTACAAACATGGGCCGCTTGTGGTTCTAGATTATCTGCGATATGGAGGACTGGAAACGGCCCTGTGGGTAGGCACCTGTGGAATTTCTGTGACATGGTCGCTATGGGAATAGGTTATCGGGGTTTATCGAATTGCGTTACTCTCAGCTGCCTCGTACATGTTTATTTGCTTGTATACATCGAGAATTAAAGAAATTGTCATATTCATACACACATATGTGTGGGTGGGTTGGTGGGTGTGCGTGTGTGCGCACAGTGGGGGAACTATATATAATGTAGTTATACAAACAGTGGATAAATAGAATATTTTGATCAGTGCTTTAGTTCATCTTCAGCTATATGAAGCCCATCTCTGGCAACAAATTTGCAAAGCAAAACTCTCCCATTTGTCTGTCAACATCGTTCTATACAGGTCTTCGAAAGTCAGATATATCAGAGAGATTTTCATTGTGGCTGCGAAGGGCATCAGGGAAAGACAACTCCCCATTATGTTCCTTCACCTGCAGAGAAAACTGCAAGCTAGCAGGGAGAGAGAGAGAGTCTTTAGCCACTGTAAAGAGCTACCAGCCGGCATTAACGAAGGAAAATACAGCAAGAGTAAGGTGAACATGAAATAAAAGGAAGATGTTGACTAGTAAATTTGTGAAAATTGTTCTTTAGTAGAACACTTGAAAATATTGGTTGAGAGAGAACTTAGGGAAGATTCCATAGCATCAAGGTCGGTGCGAATATGAATAAATAATCTGTTATTGCAAATACAACGAACATTTTAAGTCAGATCTAAAAATTTATACATCAGAACATCGGAAACAGCGACTATACAGTTTTTTTTATAACAGTTTCGGTCCGTTCGGATGTCTGATTCTCCTTACATTTTTTCCTCTCCAAAGCTTACAAAGCTCGCAGAACTTTAAGCGTTATGAAGTAGCGGAACGTCTTCCCATTAATCTTACCTTGGTGAGGATGTAAGTCAAACACGAATAAATCTTTACCTACAAATACCTCGACGCCATTTTAGAAGACAGGGCAGTCATCCGCTTGACAATTCTCTATTTGTGTTAGGGTCCGTGACCAATCCTATGCTGTCTACTTAGCTCAGCCTCGGTTGTGTCAATCCACCTGGTATGACCATGAAAGGTTCGAGTGACACCTAAACACGTCCGGCCCGTTTAAATGCTATTTTGTGATGTGAAAATAATGGCAGCATCTTGTTCAGATTTTTTAAAAAAAAAGCAAACTCTAAAATCTTTTATTCATCGAACGTGTAAATCCTGTTTTAGATAACTATAAGACTTACGGTTCTTTGTAAATTCATTCCCCAACAAATTTTCGTCGTTTACCGTGGCAATGATGACTCGTGTCCATTCATGTAAATTCTCAATCGCCCGCTCCCATGGCACGCAAGCGCAAGGCAGTTTGCAAAGGGTTAAGATGCGAAAAGACCCTCCCTACTAAAGTTCTTTATTTTTATATCGGAGAGAAAACCCGCATAGGCGGTTGATGAAGAGAGAGAGAGAGAGAGAGAGAGAGAGAGAGAGAGAGGAGAGAGAGAGAGAGAGAGAGAGAAGGGGGATACATCAGTTCGAACTCGGGTCCTTCCAGCAGAACGTGGCATAAGCGGTAGTTTGGCTAATATACTGCTAAAGTCGGGGGTTGCAGTTTGACTTCCCAAGCGGACCGCTTCGACTTGTTGGCATGGTTTCTCCTCGCACATCTTCACCTGTCGGATGCGTGAGTACGCTTCAGCCTCACTGTCTTAGAAGGGCCAGTACTTACCGCTATCGGCAGTTCTGACACCTACCGTGTGTCACCATTGCCTTTGGCCATCCTACTTATCCATCCATACTACGCTACACTCTTCTCTACTATAACCGGGTAAAATCTAGCATATGCTGGCGTGCATCAGTATAAACAGATATGAGTTAAAACAAAATTCGAGCAAATTACGTAGAAGCCTCTTTATAGTAATATAGCACGCTTCATTTGCAGCCTAATGGGTTTTGGTGAATGTCACAGCCACGGTTACAGTCGAGGCGTCCATTGTCGTAACGAAGATCGGTCCATTTTCATTTTCCATTCGCCTCTTTCATGGGCGTAGCGAAGTAAACTACAGCACGGGGCAAGCTATACATGGGGAGCATAGCATGTATTATGAATTCACGAAACAGGTTAATTTCGTTTTACAGAGTTTATCTGATAACTTGGTTAATTTTACTGTTTATTATATACTTTAAAAAGTAAAATATCGGATAATGCTGAATACAGTTTAGTGGTACTACAAGTACTCTATCCTGTAACGTGTAAGAATATATGTTTTATCCGTTTAGTTTGGCCAGCTTTATAGTTTAACTTAGAAATGTTGTTTAAAGACATCTGAGATGGCAACTGAAAGAAATTAAACAATTCTGTTTATGCTTAACATCTAACAATCCTGGCCATTTTCAGGATAAATACTGAACTTCATTGCTAAGGTAACGTAACTTAATAAGGCGTTACCCTAAAAATATAAAGTCAGTAATTTTTATATAACTCAAGCGTATATATATATATATTACTTTATTTAAAAATATTAAACTTAGCAATAAGTTTAGTTTATATCCTCCAAAAAGCTTAAATTAAAATACACTGAATGTATTACATTTTTTCCTGTAATTTTTCTGAAAATAAAACCATATTAGATTAAATAACTTTTAATTTGAATTTTTTTTTTCTTTGTGGAGGTGGCATATACCAATCAAAGGTGCAATTTTATCTCATTCGCTAAAGACAAAAACAATACCAGTTGTGAACTCGAGACAAAGATTAAATTTTTAAAAAAATTATCTCCCTTGAAATGCTGCTACCAGATAGTGGAGGATTACTTTCTTGAGAAATGTTTGTTCTCGTCTGGGATCCTTCATTAACCAGAGCGGGACTGACAGAAATCCAGGTGTTGTTGTTACACGTTATATAAAGCCTCCTTGACTTATTATCATAACTGAGACAAGAACTAAAGCTAATGATTAGACTTTAAAGTCGGAGCAGTAGTCAAGCCAATAGAAACCGAAAAATGTCGGCGATAGTTTTATATTCCTACCACCATAGTTATCACTCCGTTCAACCACATACTGCTATCATTAATTTACACAAAAAATCCCTTTGTGTTTTTAATTATTGTTAGATACTTGATATGCAGCGGCCACATCTTGCTAATTATAAATACGCTTCTTGAGCCCATCCGCGACAAGCAATGAAGCTTATAGGAATAGATTCTGGCATCAAACCAAAATCGAAGCCATTAAAGAATTTCACCTGCAGCATAGCTGCTCTGCTAAACATTGTTCTTATGGTGGTGACACCTAATTGCAAATCCTGTTAATGGTTCTGTGCTAGATCCTTCAATTAATTACCCGTTTCAAGGGGGGGATAATTTATTTTATAGAGACTGTCTCGAAAAATTAATATAAAATTCAGGTGGTAACGCAAAAACAATTGCTGTTTTATAATAGATTAATAGATTATCTCCCATTTTAAAAAAATTCTTGTGTTTTAAAAGCGATCGTTAGAGATAATTACGAATTTAATTACTAAGAAAACAGGGTTACGAGAGGGACTTTTCACGATAATAGGGGATGCGAAAGAAAGGCTAATAGTCAAAAAGAAACGTATCACGAAACGTAAGAATTAACTTGTGGTCTGGATAGGCGGCCGATGACTAACTACCAAAGTAGAGAACCCGAGTTCGAATCCCGGTCAGAACGGCACTGTTTGTCGCAAGCACTTTCCAGACATGGCTCTCCATCGCCAGCCAGTCTCGTGTGCTTCTTTTGAGCACTCCAGGCAAGACGGAAGTATCGGGCCTTAGGTCGCAGACTGGCAACGCTTTCTAACGGATGACTGCGGCACCACGCCTCTCACCAAAGATGTCCACATAGCAGAGAAATTATCTCGGTTGTTTAGCCTGCTGTACGACAACGAGTAAAGTTTTTTTTGTGTGTTACACCGAATTACCTGTACTTCAATCATGAAGTCAAAGGTGTTTGATAATTCTTCTATTTCTATAGATCGATACGAGTTTTGAAATCTTTCAGTATTTTTAATGAATAAATTACCTAAGCAGTGTGAAACAAATCTTATGCTATTTTGCAATAAAATCAAGTTTACGGATAAGATTCACCTGTTGTGTGAAAACGAAAGCAAATACGCAATATAAAGTCAGTAAGCAATAGGACATAACTTTAAGAATGACTCGAATTCCTGAAAAGTCTGAAAAGTAACAGTAGTATCGCCTGCATATAAGTTAACCTTAGTGAGTGCTCACTATTGTTACCTGAAAATATCTAACCCTGGCTCTAGGTATATATTATCTTGGTGTTAATAAAGCAAACTCCTAAGAGATTAAAAAGTGTAAATGACGAACACATCCTTTTATAGCTGTCGCTTTCTAGGTTAAATAAAATTTAAAATGCAATTCTAAATTGCAATTCTGCATACCTTAAACAGTGTTAGTTTATAAAATCATTGAGATAGGGTGAGATCCCAACAGAAGTTTATAATGACCGAAAAAAATCGTCGTATTGTAACATTCACGTTATTATTATATTTAATATGCTAATGTAATGAAGACGTTGATATTCAAACATGCGTTTATCTCAAAAACTGTTAGTTATTTAGGATGACAGCACCGGAGTAAATATCTTATTTCCTGAGTAAACACAAATAGTTTTCAATTTTATACACCAGCTGCTAGCATATACTGATAAAGATGACCTTTAGGTGAAAATTATCAACCTCGTTAAATCTAATGTCCCTTAATATTTACTTGAATTTACTGATATAGATAGACTTTACATTAAGTGAAACGATCTCTTGAATAACATAAAGAATTAAGATATCATTTTGCTTGATATCTGTACTATCTTTAACATTTAATGTCATTTAAATACCATGTGAAGATGGTATTTTGATCTTTCTAAAGCGGTCTTTAAAGATGAAGTAACAATGATCTTTTGTGCTGCGTTATGATATTTATTAGTAAATTAAACATAAATACTACCATGCAATACATTTACAAGCATTTATCAACAAATAATGACTTTAGATGGCACTAACTTGCAAATTCAACGCTTGATTTTTTTTCTGTCTGTAGATTAACTTATATGAAATCTAATTAAATAGATTTCTGACAGTTACTAATAGTTACTGTTAACCATGGACTTCACATATCATTTACTGAACACATAAGAATTTGCTTTTATACAAGGCAGATCGTTTGAATACTATACATCAGTTCTTTCTGTTCCACTGGTAAGAATACTCGCCACAACGATCTGGATGTGTTATGTCGACAATATCACCCTTTCGATTGCACAGCGAATACATTTTGCCCTCATGTGACATTTCCATGGCATTTTGTGACAAGATTAAACTTCTAGCAATACTCGCCGTGTGATTAAAGATGTATGTTTTGTGTGTTTGTTTGTAAACTCGAAAAATCCTATCGCCTCACGAAGCGCACATCTAAAGGGCCATAACTCTGCTCATGAGAATATAGGATCTAATGAGAAAACGTGTCGGCGTTCTCTGACTGGATGAATTTGGGAGCACGTGGTTGACGAAACTGTACGCGCGCGCGTGTGTATTTCTTTAATTGAAAACATCAGTTATTGTAATGACATCAGTAAAACACATCACCTATAATAAATATTATATTTATGTATAATTGTTGCTTAGTTTTCATAATATCATCAGATTATTCTCACCGGCTCATTTCGTTTTTTAACCTTTGCTTTATCATTTCATAAGTTTCATTTTATCAAAACTAAATTATTAAATTTTTTATCCTAACTGTCTGACAGAGAGATTAAAACAAGTTCACATGAGTGCATGGAAAAATTGAAAATCTTGTAGACAAATGCATTCAATGGCCAAATTTATCTAACCGTAAATCGCTATGGCAACGGTAATAATATGATATTATATATGTACATATACATAGTGTAGCATAAATGATGTAAGAGCGCACATCAATTTAGATATCGTTTCAGTGGTGAATCGTTGAGATTTGCAAAAATTCAAAAAAGGGATATTTTTGCATTCCAGGAAATTTTAGATTATTAATTTTTAAAAGCATCCAACACTGCATGCTTTGTAGATTGTAAACTGCAATAGCATTATAATTGGTACTGTTTGGTCCATAGAAGACAGTCGTTACTAAAGTAAATCCAAAACCTGTCTACCATTAACGATACAAGAACCAACCCGTTTGCAGCGACCGGGTGATTGTCGTCGGGTGTAATGGCAGTTAACGTAGCAGCTCTTCCATTTACTGCAGCAAAATTCGTATAATTTTCTCTAGAAAAGTTAGCACCGCCAATCAAACATATGTTCTGCATTCGTTTCACGTCGATACTTAACCATTCAGGTGGCCGGTCTGAACTACCAAAGCTGACTGCCCGACTTCGAATCCTGGTTGAGATTCGAGCGACTTGGTTTGGCGCATCTCATTAGCGCGGTCTCTTATCGTTCTTTATTACCATCCGGTCGCGTGCGTTCCCTTCGTGCACAGTGTTTTACTCCCACATCTAAAAGTGAAAAGTCCTAGTTACGGAGACCAGCCGAGTGCTGCTTAAAGGTGTCTCTTTCTTGTAGGAGACGGCTCATAGCGGCGAGTTACGCCATTTACACGGTGACTTAATTATTCAAATAAAAAAATTAAATACCGCTTTAAGAAAAAAATACAAATATTTCAGCAGGAAAGGTCTGGGCTTCAAATCAGAACAAAATTGAAAACTGCCAAAACAGTGTTTAATCGGGTTTATTATATTTAAAAGACATTTTTTCTGTCAGCATAATTGTGGCTGTCGGTGCTACACTGACAGACAAAAGTTAGGTGGATTTCGTGACTCGATCGCAGGAAAACGTAAGTTGTCTTTTTGGCATAAGAATCAGATCGTTATATTAATTCTGTAACGATACTGGGAAGAAAATCCCGAAGTTTTATTTACAAAGTAAAATTAATATGTCAAGCATAGGCACGTGTAAAGTCATGGAAAGGCATATAAGTATTTTAAACGATTCTTTTGAAAAAAAATATACACGCTCGGTGTAGTCTGAAAGTATTTGCTCATTTCGCTTTAGCCACCTGTTCTGGCGAAGCATCTCACGCTGAGACCGCGGGATTATCCACGGAGATAATTTCTTGAACTAAATTCGAGACGTTTCGGGTATCGCTGTTACCCTAAAATCTCCAAAATCACAAGTGGTATGCACTGTATCACTAGTGCGAAATATTGTATTTCTTCAAACTGAATATTTTAAATGATTTCAAATGTGTCTCCGCGAACACTTCGGTTGGTAAATGTAAATAATCGAAGCCTCAGTAGTATTATCTTAACCCCCCCAAAATTACTAATATTAATCGTCGCTCTGATAAAGGCTCGTTTACCGAGATCTATACTCCTGACGTAGTGCAGGCTTCTTGCCTGATATGCATGCTCCAGAATGCGTCCAAATCTTTAGAGACGCAATAGCTGATGCCTTGCTATTGACAGTACGACAGCGTCTCCGACACCCTATGGGCTTTGCAACATGCATTATTAATTTACACAACTACTCACTTTTTAAGGTGCTATCACCTTTAATAACTTTTCACCGTCCTACCTACGTTATCGCTATCGGACAACGCGTTTGTAGGAATCATAGGCATTGCATTAAAAATATCGTCTTTCATCCGCAAAATCATAACCGGTCAAGCGAGAAACAAATTTGTATTGCAGATACTCACCATCGTTGATATTCATGAAGCTTCGAACGATGTCCGATGTCGGGTGCATGTATTGATTCTGAGAGAACTTTTTGTATAATTTCAGCATGTAGTCGGGGGTTTCCCTGGGTATGTGCTGCTGCGTGCCTTCGCCCACCCCGACAGGTTTTGGAATGCCCGTCTCTAAATTCCTCAGCGACAGGTACGGAGCCTCAGCATCCAGGTCTAGGCCGTTGTTGTCGTAGTCGTCGTCTTCGTCTTGGTACTCGTCGTAATCGTCGTCTTCGTCCTGGTACTCGTCGTCAGAATCGCTCACCAGCTCGCCCACCGTCGCCTCCCGGTCGCTATCCATCAACCCGGGGTCGCTGCCCAGCGCCCTGGCGTCGAAGCTCCTGGAAATCGCGAGCAGAACGAACAGAGCGAACACAGAGATCTGAGGAAACTCCATCATTGTCGGTCGGTTTGTTGCCCCCCTCCCGGCGCCGGGCGAGATGCAATCAGGCAGATGAAGCAGACGAACGTCAGTTTAAAGTTTCTCCCTTAGTACATCCTCGTCTCGTGGGTGGTGGGGGCTGAAGGCGATCAGGTCCTTGTCGATTTCGCCGGCCGATTGAAAATCATCGCCGACATGGTGCGGTAAGGCGGAAGAAAGAAGACCCCATATGTGTGGCGGGTTAATTCTTTTTTTTCTTCTTCCCTTCTAGGGGTCTCGTCGAACGTATAGCCGTATCTGAAATTCTGAAACCCTCCTCGCGCTCTCTCCTGTAACAGGGGATCGTATTTGTATGGAGAAAATCCTGCTTTTATCAAAACAGCCTATCGCGATAGTGGCGCTCACACACATTAAAGACGACAGAAGTCTGTTAAGCTACAACCACTCCCCCCCCCCCTCGGTCCAGATTATAACCCGTAAGTTTCCCGTCGAGTGAAACAAGGAGGCACAGAAGAAGGGGAAAACAACAATAACCACGTGCCGTGAAGAGACGATACTGTCGGTGTCCGCAAGAATAAAAGCAAAGGGTTTCATTTAGGATGTACGCTCGCGCGACGGATGTAGTATCGAGCAGAAGAAGATAGATCCATCACGGGACAGGCGTGTGGTAACGATAGCGGTGGGCTGCTACCTGCAGCTCTGACATCTAATCTCACAGGCTGAGGTTAGGAACAAATTCTCTCTCTCTCTCTCTCTCTCTCTCTCTCTCTCCTCTCTCTCTCTCTCTCTCTCTCTCTCTCTAACAGTTTTGTTTTCCGTGATCACTGTCTAGGAATATATTCTCTTCGTATCTTCTTCCCTCACTAGCTCTTTCAAACGATAAAATATTATCGCATCACTATTGCCTAATTTATATTGCAAATTTTCTCGCGTTCAATTTAATATTATCGCATTTCGCCCCATACAATGTAAGTACTTCTTGTAGCATGAGAACTGAAACGTTCCTTTTTTTTGTCTGTCTGCGACCACCAATCAGCTGGTTGTAAAATATTAGCAACCACACGATGCCAGTTTCAAACTTTTTTTCCTGCTTAAATGTAGGTTTCAAATTACAGGGGAGATAAACCATGGCATCCCTTTCTACTTTTTCCCTTTTTGTTAAAACGTTGTTTCAAAATAATTCCTTGTGATTTAAAATAAAAAAAAAAGATTTCCATTGGTTATTCGTTTTAGCACATCTTCGTATTGAACACAAAGTAATAAGAAAAGAAGTAATAATGCAAATTATTTTACTGCAATTCAGTAAAACAGGAATATCTTCCTCATACTGAAAGGGTGTACACAAAATAAGCCAAACACAGGGCACTTTCAGCACTTGCCTCGATTCTCTGAGATCGAGACATGCAAGAGCTGGATTTTAACAAAATTTTAAAGTATATTTATCCTGCTTTTATTGTACGAAACCTTGTAATTAGAGAAAGGGAGATCCTTTTTTTTTTCAGAAACGTTGCTATTCACTATTTATCTATTTATTTATTTAAATATTTATGCTTAATTAAAAGCTGCAAATTAAAGTTAAACTCGTTTATGCAGGCTATCGCTTCAGAGGGAAAAAATAAAAATAAAACGGAAAGAAGGATCTTATTAAAGCTGAAAACCTAGCTGTAAAATTAAATGACTTTATTTTTGTTTCGATTTGTAGAGATCTCTACTAATAACAGTTTTAAAAGGGTTAAAAATCTTGCGAATGAGTCTGGTGAATGCTACAAGAATCTTAGAAATACAAAAGTAAATTATTCTAATAAGATCAATTAATTTCGATTTTCTTGATTTAAAATGATATTAATTAATTGATTAAGATAACTAGCAATATATAAAAAGTTATTTTTCTGAAATTAAAGTGTCCGTATTTATCTAACGATGTTATTTGTACAGAAAATCCATGAACTGTTAAAATGTTTCCGATTATGTCATTACCTCCATCAGTTGATGCTTTCTTATTTTGATTGTTTAGATCATTTGTAATGAGACGGCTGAAAAGGCGTTAATCTCAAAGTGTTTTGGTGTGCGTTTTTCGGGACCATTCATCTTTAATAGGACAGAGAAACTCTAAAACACGCCATAGCATCACAGATTGGCGGTGTCACGGGAAGTTAGACGCCACCAAGAATCGTAGTGACATCTGTTGAATTTTTAAACTCTGTTTAAGCTTAAAAACTCAATCTAGTTTCTTAATTAGTTTGACACTGCTGTTTTTGTCGGTGGCTTCTTTAGTGTCCGAGATGACACTCCAGTATCACGTGACCCCTTAGTTCACATCAGGGCCGCCAGAACGCTACTTTTCCAGCAGACCTTGGTAACCCCATGTTTCAGGGATTTTTGGAAACACCTGTAAATTCTTTCACTAGATTGATGCAAACCTTTGATCGCTCTGGAGTAGCCCTCTGCAATAAGACGTTAGATATGGCGGGTTCTCTCCCATTTTCTGGGGGCTGCGATTACCCACTAAAGCCATGGTAGAGAAGATACCAAATTTGCTTGCTCGTCCGAGATTCTGCCTAAGAATTTGGTTGCCCGTGGACGGTCCCTCCTCTGTCAGTCACCAAACCGAGGACAATGTTAATACTGGGCAATGAAATGGAACTCGGCCAGCTACCATCACCGCGGTGCATTTTGTTCGGCCAAGTTTCATTAACCCTAGTACAATTACAACTATTACTACCGTTATTAGAAAAAGTACTACAGCATTACTAATACAACATACTATTATCACTATTCTACTAAAGCTGCCCATAATACTACAAGTACTTTTACTGCTACAACAGTGCTAAGCGGCTTCACCAGCTAATACCAAACCAATATTAATATAAATATCCCAACTAATGGAATTTTACTCCTACTGTAATTCTAATAGAACTCTGTAATACTACTATTGCTACTACTACTACTACTACTACTACTACTACTACTACTACTACTACTACTACTAAAACATTAATTATATAACCACAACTACAGTAATAAGTCAAATATTCATTAACATACTAAAAAAGTAATACAGTAGCTACTACTTCTTCCATAGCTACCTTTACTTCTATCACCGAATACCAGCTGATATTTTCCTAAAATTACAAAAATAAAAGAATCAAGAACAAAAGTGATGAAACAAGCAGAATAATTTATTGCGATTTGATCTACTTTCCTTTGATACATTATATATAACGTGAGGTTTAATCCAAATCTCTTAAGTAAACTTACACTTTTTTAAAGATGGTAGATAGTTGTGGTCAAACCAAATGTGACTTTTCTTCGTTTGATTCTAGCGGGATACATTTAATCAGATGGTTTTTACTATCACTCACGATCGTTCAGAAAGAATATTAAAATGTTATGGTCCAAACCTTTTGAACAGTACTTATATATAAATATACCGGCGACCATAATACGAATTCTCTTACAGCCACTCTCCTGTTGGGAAGAATGGAGATTTCAACCCGTTTGTTAGAAGAAGTACGTGAAGCTACAAACAAACGTCGGGTCTTCACAACTCGTATCAAAGTCTGCACACGCCATTCCTCGATGCATATGCGGGCACTGTTAATCTTAGCATGTTCTCACCATTCGTATTGCGTTGGCAGTTAGGCGTAGATCTCACTAGATTAACCAGTTTCTTTTAACCGAGAACCTCATAATCGTGCACTGTGCTGTTCTGTTTTGACACTTACTCTAGCCTTTGCCAGCTGGTATCGTTTTCCACCTGGTGGCGAGATCTGAAAGAATACCATGTTGTGAGAACTTCCAGCAGCGTGACCATTTCTGTAACTGCGTGGTGGGTGGCGGGGACACCTCCAGGTGAAGGTTTGTATAAGAAAAGGGGCACGAATACACTGATCTACCTTTGTATATAAATAATTTGATATCTAGTAGCATGGCCACAATTATGATTTCTGGTGTATATCATACAAATATACGATTTTATTGGAGATTTTTATCAGGATATTTTTTTTTTTAAATTTCGAATCGAAATGCACATTGATACACGTGAAAGTGAAGTCATCTTTCAATTTTCCTAATATAATATAGCAGCATTTAGCTGATGTAACTAACGCTCGGTTAGGGCACTCAGGTAAACTTGAACCATCTCGGTAATGTGAAGTAAGGAAAGAGAAAAAGAGTTAAGATAAATGCTTGGAATTTTTTCCATGACACTAAATATTTAATATTTAGAGTAATGAAGGAATTGCCTCGCCTTTTGTTTGCACAGTATGCATATGAACCCTTTCCTGTGCCACCAATAACACGTAAAAAAGCACGGTAGTAGTCAGTCTAGAACTGCATTACCCAAGTAATTCCACGTGTGTCGTTAAATGTGTGCACGGGAACGTCAGAGCCAATAAGCTTAATACATATCCTCTGGGTTTGTCGTGGAAGATTTCCTTTTTTAATTAACGTAATTTAAGTCACATATAACTAGAATGGAACCCACAAGAATCAGCACATTCTCTTCTAACTTGCAGGATAGAGAGCAATGTGGAAAGACTTTTTTTAAAAATCTTTAATCGATTTCTCACGAACCTGCACAATAAACCTGTCAGTCAGCACCACTTCTGTGCACATACCACACCAGCATCATCAGGGTTCGCGTCATCTCCCGTTCCGACATAGATAGAATTACTGAAGATCACATCCAGCTTATCTATTTGTATAATTTCGTACACATATTCTCATCAATAAGCCTACAGTGCATTATCTCAGTGCAAGTTATTGGTTGCCAGGTAAATTCTATTATGTGTACAAGCTGTTCCGGCACACGATCTGGCATGAAGGCCTTGCACAAACTTTGTATGACCTGAAATAGTATTGTCGCATTAGTGAAGTGCGCTTATCCACAAGAAATATGCCAGTCGAGACAGTTACTTCCCCCTTCCGCAATGATGTAGGTTCTCTTTTCGTTTCTGTTTTTTATGCAATGGTCGTAATTTTCTTGCATGCTACGTAATTAATTCTTGCGTGCTACATCATGCTGGTCCGGGTATTGAGAGCTTCATCACCGTGAGGAGATGGTTTACTGTTTTATTTTATATGTAGATCCGTTTGATAAAAGAATTTTCTGAGTAACATTTAAAGTGCGTTTTTGTGCAGTTTATAAGCTTAAAGATGAATTTTAGTTTGGCGACTTTCCTCTGCTCTGTTTCTACCAGCTGTTTTGTATCGGTCCGTCTGCGTGACTTTTCTCCGGATACTCTTGTTTCTCCCCACATTTAAAAATGAAGAATTCTTGACCAGCTCTTATGAGTCTTCCAAGCGGTCCCCAAGTAACTCGCTTGGTCACCAAAGCTGATTCCCTTCCCCACACGTCCCTTTTATAGCCCTCTGCTGTGAGACATCCTTATGACCTCAAATGCAAGGATGGGGTTCCTTAGAAAGGAAAAGGGAGGCGAATATTACGTGATGGTTACTGATCTATCAAAGACATGTAACTTGTTTAGTGCATTAGACCTTAATGCTGAAATGCTTAATACAATTAAAACTTATAAAGAATGCCATTTGATTTTAAAATAAGGCACATAATATATATTTTATAAATATGTTTTCAAATTTTATAAATGTAATGCTGTTGTAGCTATCAGATACTAGAGAATCGATTAAGTGCTGCTTCATACAACAGACAAAATCAAACATGACTAATTAAAATAGGTACGATATGAACGTCCGCTTGTACACGACGTTTGCTGGTATTTAATGATCAAGACGTACCACTCTTGCGACTTCCGTCAAGAGGAAAACAAGTTTAAATGGCTAACTTTCATCCCTTAAGTGTTTACAGTTTTATAAAGTAAAATTTTCCGCGACTAAGGTGGATAAAATTATCATAATTTCACGTGTTTGCTCAGAATGGTCGTGAGCAGATCTCGCGAGACGCTCGGTGGCTATGTGACGCACAAACCACACCATTCTTTTCCGAAAGGAGGTAGCTCATAAAGGATTTTAATTATTCAAAGCGTCTGTCAGCAGTATAAATGAATAATTTCAAGTTTTATACTTTATTAAAACCAGTTAACGACTTACGTTAAATTAATATTTTAAAAAAATGTTTTTTTTAAATATAAGAAAGTCTTTTTTTTTTCTTTAAAGTTCGTGTATGCATTTTTATCTTGGAGTTGGTGGGCGAAGCCGTGTAGGAGCCGAAGAACGCCCCCCCCCCGTTAGAGTGATCGCTTCCCCAGCCAAAGACCAATCTTGGGAAAAATAGACCTCAGCACGTCAAGTCCGAAACCGGTCTTGACGCACCTAACCTCCCTAGCCAGACAGGCAGGCCAGAGACTTAGTCAAAAGTAAAAACTAAGAGCCTTGCTAAGTTACAATTAATAATACATAACTGGAAAATGTATACAATTATGGAGAAGCGGAAAATTCGCTATTTCTCTGACCTACCTTGATCAGCAGGTTAAAATATTTAGGGTTGTCCGAGGTTTTGTATAGTAATGAATGTATATAATTACCTGTGTGCATATGCGTTTACCTGTAAAATCATTTAAAATGCAATAACCAGAATAGCGATTTCATTATTAACCCTTGCACTATTTCCGCCTAGCGTCAGAGAATCGAGTTAGTGAGTCCTCGTGTCTGTTCTGTTTTTTAACGTATCATTTTTCGTTATTCAGATGGCCTCCCTGCTCTCGCCAACCCATCGTTGACTGACTGCCCGGTTGTTCCCTAATTACCAAAAACAAAACAACAACAACAACAAAAAACAAGGCTAACCCTCAAGAGCTATCGCGCAGACTCCTGAGAGAGTAGTGCCGAGGAGAAGCTGAACCTGAGCCCGGCAGCGTTCTCGCCTAATAAACCTGTCGTTAGTCAGATATACGGCCTCGGCGAAAACTCGATTCCATTCATCTTCGGTCGGCCTGCATCGTACGTGGAGGGTCGGAGTTCTCGCGGCGAACTAGCGAGATCAGGGCTCGTTAATAACAGGCCCACGAACACCTGTACAGTGGGGAAAAACTGTTTCCGCCCTCCCGCGAGCTTTGTCGAGACTTGTCGCCGTTAAGAGAAAACAGACCCCCGCAGCCCCTGTTGACAGAGCTTCGAGCCAGCGATGCAGGCTTTACGAGGCCCTAACTTATGCATCTGGGGACCAAAATGTCATAAGACCACCCACATCGGAGTTGCAAGATGGTAACCTTTTTTTTTTAAATATGTACTACGTCTTACGTCTACATGAGATGTATCGGTTGCTGTGATCTCCCAGTAGAAGTGTGAGTGCTCATGAGCAACAGTGGTAAGGAGAACAGAGAAAATTATCGTCGACGGGGGCTCCCAACTCGTTAGAAAATGTATTACTAAAATGTCTTTAATATATATACCCATGTATAGTGTATCTTCTCGATCAGATTTATTACTTTAAGGAAAAAAAAAGAGGCCGAAACAAATTAAGAAACGACTTCTTAAGAAAGTTTAAATATTTTATCCGCCAAACTCCGCATAGGAACCGATCACGGTTAGGTAGACGGACATTTTGCTAGAAGAATTTTGTTGGTCTCAACATTTCTACCGTCAGAAAACCATTCAAATGTGAGGAAACCGCGCCTGGGACGAAATATTTCATACCTTTTGATGTTTATATCGTTGTTTCTCTAATCCCCCCCATTGTCGTCTCCATTTTTGTCACCGTTTCCTCATTCTTCCCTTTACTGCTCTTGCTGATGTCATCGTTTTCTTTAAAAAAAATTTGTCACCATCTTGGATGCTGATGCTTTCGTCATCATTCTGTCTCTCCGTCTTCCTTGGCGTCGGTTTTTGTTGTGTTTGCCTCTTTGGCTCTTCTTTGCCACCTTCTTTATCGTTCGTTCTCCTTTCATTTGGCCCTTTTCATGTTTCTCTTCTAAATTTTCTTCATTTTTGTATTTTAAGTAACACATAACAGACACAATTCAAATTTTCATAGTTTATCGCTTTATTTCCTTAAGATTATCACGGAAGCAGCTTCTAGAACGACCCAAGAGAAAAGCGACAACGGTTCATTTCCTTCTTCTGCTAAGCAAATATGCGCCTCCTTGCGGGAAAATTGTCGTAGTTCCAGGTAAATTCTCCAGAATTCGTTTCCATGATTCTTAAGGAAGTGAAAAACGTTTTAACTGATATTTACGCTAACAGAGAATATTTTACTTTGGTCCAAGGCTTTCGTATACCTTTAAAAAAATATATTTCCTTAGAATCTTGAAACTCGTTTAGCAAACGTTCGCATAAAATTTACACTTATTAGGTTGTTTAGGATAATCGTCTCTACCTGAAAGGATGCGAACATCTTTATTAAGTATAAATCTTAGTGGCTTCAGGACATTTAATTGCAAAATGACGGATTTTATCTGTATAGCTTACGTAATCTGTCTAATACACAAGTCAAAGTATTACCTTTATTCCATCTATGATTACTGGAATAAAGAGCAAAAAACGCCATTTGTATGCTATGTTTTTAAGGCCTCTATCTTCTTTCATTTTTAATGTTTATCGAGTGACCAGCCTGCCGACGAACGTGTTCTATCAGATCCACAGCAATGAGTAGACTTCATTGAGGGTCGTGAAAACTAAATTGCCCCTGGTTTTCCTGCTGGTTTGTGGATCGGTTGTAAAGTATGAAGACAGCGTGGGTGGATGACAGTGGATCGTACCGTATTGGGGAGCTAATCGGGCAGAATTATTAATCTTTTTTCCCTGGACATAGATGGCTTCTGACTCGACAGATGCTCTGCGCTATTATAAACTTTCCGCAACCACACTAATACCTTGACTTAATTTAATTTCTGTCCTCCGTACCGTCGGTTTTCCAAAAGGTATTCGCACTTCTGAATCATAACAACAGATTTCTTTAACTCGTTTATTTATAAAACGTGTGGTTCTGCACTTCGCCTTATCACCTCTGGCCCGGGCTGAGCCGACTACACATGTCGAACCAAAGTCCCTCTTTTCCTACTCTGGTCGTAAACCAAATAAACTCGTCTTTCACCAGTGTTCGGCGGAAATCCGAGGTATTTCTGCTGTCGCCATCACCCCGAGTAAATTCCGGGTCCGGAATACTGTTTCTGCTTCTCAACTATAAACTATTTGCTAGTTTTGCTTGTTCAGATTTATTTCCTTGAATGAAGAAAAGAGCAATATTTTGCGGCATACAAAATAAAAAATATATACCATTTTACACTTTCTCTAAATAATTATTTTTCAATTGCAATTAGAAAATTCTTGTAAGAATTATCTTGACTCCAGTGGACCTTTTTAAGAGTGAGTTTAACTAATACCATCGTTGCCAACAGTTATGCATCACCCCATGAATAACAGTAACAAAATCCATCTGGAAAACCATGCTCATATAACTAGATACTGTACTCAGGCCACTTCCAAGATGTCTGCTTTTAACTAGGTATAATCGAGTCTCACTCGTCGTCGTGACTTATAAGGTCTCTTCGGAAATCACCTGTTTGCAGATTGGATTTACCATTGCCAAATGCCTCACTTTGTTCCATTTTCCCATCAAGTCTTCGGAAATCTACATGGCGAAACACAACAACGTTATTATAAAAAATGTAGCAGATTTAATTCGACTATATCAAGCAAAATTAGAAAATTCTAGAACTAAGCAAAGTCTTTGGCCACGGATATAGAAAAGAATTCCATGGCGAAGAGCGCTAAGCATAGACAAATTTTTATGTCATGTGATCTACTAGATTTAGAAATAATTTTAAAAAGGCTAAGCAAACTGGCGACGTAACAGGATGCTTGAGACACTGAGAAAGTAAAATTCCCGAATAACACACTGGTTCTACAATAATCTTCCCTACGTGTTTTTTTTAGCGAGTAATATTAAAAAATAAGCAATCGCGACGTTTTGTGGCATTTACTAACTTTCATATTTAACGTCGCGTAAACACCGATTAGAGATGGCCTTGTGGTTCATCACGGCAGGCACTGTAGAACAGTTGAGAGCTACACTGTATCCTGCTTTCCTGCATTCTGCTAGTGTAACTGTTACAGGAGAATTTGGCCACTACTGTACAGAGCCATACCCGTGGGCTTACTGATCACATACCCCGTATACAATCAATGTATTAACGGATATCGTTACTGAAACATTAATATATGGCTAATATGAGATATGCAATGACAAAAACGTTCAACGAAAGTTCATGCTGGACCTATGTTCAGAAAAAAAAGCTGTTTTTTCTCATTACAATGTCATTCTTGAATATTCCATTGGTGGGTCCATACTTATGGCCGTCTGTGTATTTTAAAATTTGGACCCCCCCATATAACTATTCTGTGTATGCCATAATTTTGCATATTTCTGCATACCATTTTGTTTTACGTCATAATTGTGCATAGTGCTCCCATTATTCTGAAGTCAGTAGTTTTTTACTCTCATTGTATGAGAAAAGAAAAGAAAAAAAAACAGTTGCCCGACTTCGATATGAGAATATGTATTTAATTATTTAATATAAACAGAGAGAAAAATTCAAGGTGAATGGAGCAGTGGTTCTAAAGCGAAGATGTAAAGAAATTTGTAAGGCAGTAACCAATTTTATACAACTATCTACTAGATATTTAAAAAAGCAAACCCAACAACCTAAACAAGCACATACTTACAGGACCTGCCACCATGGTTTCGACAGATGATAGCTAATCATCCGACATATTCTAAAATTTTCGAATAACGGGAAGCATTCCACGAAATGAATCTACGCCGAGATCTGCTCAGTGTTCTTTCTTCAATATCAAGATAACCGACGAACGACGTACGAAATCGTCAGATAACCACTACAATAAGCAACAATGAAACTAATTTGAATTTTAAAAAAAATTACGTAATTAGCGAAGTCCATGTGAGTTATATAAAATACAAAATTAGGTATAAAAGGGGAAATTCGTGGAAGATAACATAGAGCCTAAGCGACAACAAACTGTAGAATTACGCACGCTAGCCGCACATAGATCTAGAAAGATTAAGTGATAATATTTCACTTTGAAAAACGTTTAAGATAAAGCTGAAAATAGAATTGATAATAACTGCGTTATTACGAAGTTATCCCCGTAGTGAATTCAGAATGCTCTCCCTATTTTCCCTCTATTACATATTTAAAAACCGAGTGATAAATCGGAATCCTTATTTTCAGACAGCAGCCCAGAGTGAGGAAGTCAGCCTGATGGCAGAGAGAATTCAAGCGAGATACGAAAATAAGCATTAAAATTCGGTGCCAGCTTTTCTTTAAAAATAAAAATAAAATCAGAAATGTTTCAATGAACGCTAAAGTTGACGCTGCTGACTATCGCCAGTTCTCTTCTGTCCCAAACCCAGCAGCGTAAAGCAAACAAATTAACGAATAAATAAGAAAAGGTTTGTCAGAACGTTTCTCTGGCTTTGCCAGAACCCCCACTTTAATACCTTCACGTAGACAAGGCTTTAGGTCAGGCCTGTGTAGTAATACGCAGGTGGTAATCGGTCGGTCGCTTCCTGTCTTCACCGTGAAAAATTGCGCAGATGGAGTTCACGAAAACTCTTGAGTGCGGTACGGAGGAAGTGCCGATGTCTGGAAATTGTTGATGTTTTCGCGTGTGGATTAAAATTTAAAAATATATACCGGACAAAGACTTTCACTTTAACAAAATATAGACTTTACTTCAACTTTAATTACAGGCTTGAAAAGAGAAGACAAGACCATGTTTACCTGGCACTTGCATAGAATTTGTCATCGTTCATATTTGCTATCGTGTTAGAAATGTATTTAATGTCTCAATGTCCATTTTTTAAGTGAATACAAAACTCGTTATTCCTTTAATGCTTCAGTAAATACAATTTAATCTCCATGACTTTTATGACGCCGATTATAGCTTCATTTTTAGGTGAACACATGACGTCGATTATAGCGACATCTATACACGTAATTAGTCATTACAGGCACTGTAACAACTAACCACTGTCACCTCTATGCATATCATAGTTTGTAATTGGACATTTTATCATTAAAACCGAATTATAGTAAACAGTATTAATAATGTTTAAAACCCCATGGACTTTAGTGTAACTAGATGCAATTCATCGGTTTTCGTTTTTTCTCTAAGCTCTGAATATTTTGTGATTGCGATCCATTGCTCGAAAACAAGATGGAATGTATAGACTTTCTTACACGTTTTCCAATAATAATAATAATAATAATAATAATAATAATAATAATAATAATAATAATAATAATAATAATAATAAGAAGAAGAAGAAGAAGAAGAAGAAGAAGAGATGACGTTAGTGGGTTTGAACGTTAAAAATTACTTTAAGACTGTTGGCATATTGTCCCGTGTGAATTTTGCTTGTACCAGAGTCAGAAATGTAATCAACTGGTTATATAACAGAGAGATAGATTTAAACACCTGTGTATAGGAGGTAGCATCTGTTCTTGAACTCGCACTCGCATAATATGCATGAAGAAAGAAGAAACCCGTTTATATATTATATAATTCAACTTAATAGAAAGAGATTTGAGTTAGCTTTGTTTAATTTTTAACAGGATCACCTGTACAAAGGCAAAAAAATACTTGTAGCAGTGTATAATGTTCTAAATGACTAGAGATCAACCCTGACACAAGTACTGGCGGATCCGGCCTGTGAAGCGATAGGAAGATGTTTCCCAAAGATGTAAAGTTGGTGAATGGATAACTGACACTTTAATGCAGGTGCCCGTCATACTCTGTCATCATTTCTTGTGAAGCAATAATTTAATTTTTATGCGTGTTTCTCTCTTATGATAGGTGTCTTTCTGAAGTCGTGTGTTTGTATTGGCTGAACACTGGCAACAAAACATGGTTAAATATTTCCTGGGTTTAGCTAAAGAATAGCCAAAGACGACATATTTAAATGGAAGCCCACGTGCTAGATCTTGTAAATTACATGCAAAACTGAAAACTTTCCCTGATCTGGATTTATTCTATTCCTTCCCCAACCAGAAATTTAGATCATCCTTTTTTAAAAAAAGGGGTGGGAGATTGTATGAAGGCAAAATAAACGTATTAAATAATCTATTTTTACTTTTTTTTTTTCCACGAAGTGCCAAATTTTTATCACTCTTTACATTCCAAGGCGGTCAGCTCAAAAACATAGTGGCAAAGGTCAGAGCGGCGCAGAAATTCTCCGAAACCTTAATGGATCTTGGACATGTGTTCACTTTGGGTCTGATTCCACCCGACCCGGGGTCATCAGTCAGGGCCACCGATAACTCACCAACGATAGCACACGTTACCAACTCATGCCCTTCGCTAACCTATAATGCTCAACGCTATAAATTTAAGTTTGTAATAAGCCTGCAATACGTAATTTTCCTCTCTCTCTCTCTCTCTGTATATCTGTTATTTTTCACGTGTAATGCCTTGTAAATAGGACGTAGAGACTTCGATAGTACTCTCCAACTACATTCCTCAGTTGAATTCCGTGGCTCTGCTGATAACGTTTTTGATCGATTCCACTTCGAGTTTTTCCAAAGCTTGGAGTTTCTTAGGAAAGGGAATTTGTCTTCCACGTGGCTCGATAAACAGAAGAATTATTTTAGGCAGATTACTTGCCTTATTCTCTCGTGATTTAGTAGTAAAAAGATTCTTTTGTTTGATTAATTATTATTATTTTTAGAATAAATACTGTTCGACAAACTTCAAATTGTAACAACAACAAAATCGATGTTAGTTTAACTTTAAATCGGAAATTTGTTCAGGCTGACGTCACGTTTTTGTTCCGATTTTAGACTTCGATATCAGCAATCTTTATCTGCTAAGTATTTGAGTCACGTAAAGTCGGTCTTTACACACTAACTTCGAGATAGAATTTAATCTTGCCTGGATTTTCTCGGCAATTACCCAGCAGAACCATTCGGAATAGACACAATAACATGCAGTTGTATTTCTTTTTCCCTGTTTGTGTGTGTGTGTGTGTGTGTGTGTGTGTGTGTGTGTGAGTATCTCACGTGCTTTCACACTGATAAATATCTGTAAAGTTATTATTATGTTCATTACAAATCATTATCGCCGATAGCTGGCAGTTGCGACAGACTAAAAGTGATTAATATTTATTTCTGAAAATTGCTTCCAGTTATGTCCCTTAGGAACTTAAATAGATTTTTTTAAAAAATGTTATAAAAATCGAATTTCTCAGTATAGAAATCACGCTGGAACAACATAAACAATAACAATGGAATTAGGAATCTGAGATTGTACAAATACATTTGGAAGAAAAAAGGGATTTGGCGACTTATCTTCACTCAGGAATTTACAACATCGATCAGATTTATCAGAATAACCTCTCATTTTTACGTTTGAACAAATAATTTTTTAGAGTTAATACAATAACATGTAGAAAAAGCTTACAAACAGCCTAAATATTCAAATCGATAATTTATTAACGTTTGCTTGAACATCAGATGTTGGCATCATAAATGACATCGGAATAAGTGAAGAATGACGCTATGTTTGCTGCTCTTCAGAACCTCAAATGTCTCTTTAAGGTAAAAATGATAGTTTAAGGGAAGTAACTTTGTACTGCTTTATAATAAAAAAGGAAATGCGTAAAATAAATAAAAACCACATTTTAATATTCATCTTACAAAGTATGATGACTCCGTTAAATCAATTTTATGTTGCTAATATATTAATTTGGTACTGATGTTTTATGTATAACTTCATATTTGAAGTAGGCTTTCTAGTATATTAAAGATTTTATAGTTTCAGATATTAAACGGAATTGTTATTATTAGATTTTAAATATTGCTAACGGTAGAAAATCCGTGTAGATGATCTTTGTAACATTTAGAAGAATGCTAATAAAACAAAATATCAACTTGTTAATGTACTTTCTAATTTAAAAATTATTTCCCTTTGCTTTTGTATCTCTTGAAGGAACTACATATTTAAGAGTTATTTGGCAGAAAGAGATCCTTTTGTGGCTATTTTTATGATATATAGTATTTTATTATCTACTTCTTAAGTTAAATCATAAGTAATAAATTATAAATACAAGAAAACTAAACAAGGAATCACAATAGTCGAGTATAGTTTTATTTCTGGAAACAAACACAAAGGGAAAAAAAATCATAGCAAAATCTTCATAATTAAATCAGTATGGAATAAGCTTGATAAATCCGTTTTTATAAATTTTAATATTTTAAATCGTTTTTTAAAATAATTATCTTAGAATTAACTTATTTGGATTTAATATTGGTTAAATGTTTCTTTGAAAGAAAGAAAGATATTACTAAAGGGAAGTAAATAAATAAAGTTAAATTACTTCCCTTGGTAAATTTTTTAAAAACTTGACAAGAAATGGATTAATAATAAGAAAAATTTAGAAAAAATGATGGACGAGAGAATCCGACTACACGATTTTCAGTAAGGGGACCTATTAGAAATGGCTTCAACTCCCTAACCGATCGATAGTGGAGACGTTCTATTTGTACAACAACGGATCATGATTTTGAAGATTTGTGAGATAATGTAGTAGTAATAATGTAATAATAATAAGAAGAAGAAGAAGAAAAGATGAAGATTTGCTATTTACACAAAGTAGAAGGTTATCATAATGGGAAATGTCCAAACTAACTTTCTCTAAGCAAAACGCAGTTATTAAGAATACAAAACTGAAAAATACCAAAAGAAAGGATGCGTTTTGTTAACTTTTTTGGGAAGCTGTGATAGCATCAATAATAGAAGAGCTGAAGTGTCGCAAAGCTATAAGAAGATAGTTTGAAAATATCATAAGTTTAGGACACATAAACAAGGATCGAAAGAACAAGGCAAAGTATCATTCTTGTTTGCAATGTAATATATAATAGATGTAGTTTGCAAACGAAATTGTCGATAATTTAGTTTGCAATTCGTGAAGGTCAGTTTTGACATAAATCCTCTGACAGTAAATAGAAATCCATTTTTTTTTGTTTTTTACCTGTTTATGGAGCATTTTACCTGCAAAGAAACTGTCTTTGAGTGAGTCCATCCGAGTTCACAACCCGAACCTCGGCCACGCACGAGCGTCTGATATCATCCACCCTGGTTATGCGCTGACGTCTGTCTTTCTTGATTTAGTTTTTTTTTAAAAAAGGGGGCTGGGAACCAACCCCTGCTTTAGGATAAAATTATTCACCGAACAAAAACTGAGATTATCCATCTATTTATTTATTTTCTCGTCATTGAAGAAAAGTAAAGTCGATTAAACTTGCAATTTACTGACATTTGCTACAGCGGTCAAGTCGCAAAACAAAATACAAAATGTCAGTAGCCATCTTGTTTTCTTTTGGCAAATGTTCTTAACAGTCTTCGCGAAATAAGTGGAGCATGAGTCTGATTTGCTAATATTTCGAACGAAAGATAAAGTATTTTTCCTGAATTTGGAGAAGTCGTTGATAATTTGCTTGTTTTGAATATTTTTTACCGCAACCTTACTGAACGCTACAGTAACTTCGAATAAGTGTGATAACAGAGTTGGCAGCGTGGAAGACTGAATTTAACGGACCGGTGAAATAACACGCCATCCTCACAGGGAAGCCAAATATACGACCGATAAATGGTTTCTGCCAATTTGTTTTTTGCGTTTTAAATCTGTCATTTATGGCTCCAATTAATGTCTATGACTCAAAGGCTATTACATTTTGATTAGCTTTGCCTACGTGCTTTTCTTTTAGACAAAAATCATGTCCTCGCTTGGTTTCGCTCTTAAAAATTGAAACACCTCATAGTCCAAGGACACACGAGGATGCGTCTTCAAAATACACTTAATGGTGCTCTTAACATTTATTTTATGATATATTAGGCAATATTGATGGAAATCTTTTAGCTCATTGAAGACATAATTCAACTTAAATCTAAAAGTAAAATATAATTCTGGCTATTTAATCTAAAAATGTATCTCGAATGATTGCATCATACGTGGAGGTCATTTACCTTTAACCTTAAAAACTGACCCCCGACAAACACGTGATTAATATGCAGATGACACTTTTACTAGTAAGTTAATACATTTTTTTCAAAAATGAACAATTTGCTCTAAAACTTAAAAAGAAAAACCTTCTGAAGTGCTCAGATTTTCTCCTAACCTTTTCTCTGGTAAATAAGATAGGACTTTCGTTGCTAGGTTACTTGCTCTTTTGGCCTTTTCTTAGATGCTACTGCCATATGGACAAAAGATACAGCGACGACTCGCCGTAGTCAGTTTGATAAGCACAAGTTTAGATGTGCCTCGAAACAAAGCGAAACCAGTAAGATTTTCAGTTTATCAACCGGCCGACGTCAATAGCGCTGTCTCCGCCAACCAAAGCCATAATGTATACGTTCACCCGTATTAGACCCATTGCCTAGCGCTAGTATCTGTCTCGCTGCCTTTATTGTTTGGAGCCTTTTTCTGCCGGAAAGGGTCGGTCATTCATCACCTTTCGGTTTTTGCGGAAATTAGGAAACGCTATGTTTGCGATGTTCCAACAAAAGTCGGTTGTTTAGCCAATAGGATGGAAAGGCAGCGGAGCTTGTGATCCGATCAGAGAGTAGAGCATCGCTTCTTGTGGAGGAAGCAAAGCTAGCTGGTTATGTCCCTGTCACTTTGATAAACGCGAGACATGGCGACAAGAAAAACTGAAAACGAAGTCCTAGCAAAGATCGACAATGAATTTTAACTGGGTTCGATGTTAAGTATAACGCACTTCTAAATACAGGAGCAACAGGCCAGATATAGGAGAGTATGCTATGTTAACCTTGCGGATTGGTTTATTTCTATTATTAAAAGACATCTTCGTAATCCATATTATTTTAAGGTGCTCTTGTTTATGCTAAAAGAATCAAACACGATTACATAGCATTGTATTGAGCATAATTGCAAAGATCTGCATTAGCCATGAGCGTATATTCTGACGGCGTTTCTTCTCTGCGAATCCCAGTCCGGACTTCCAAAGTCCAAGGGCATCTCATAGCCGTGAGCCGGAAGGTGTATAGTATTTCCAGCCTTGGGGACAAAACAAGTTACCTAGACGGCTGAGGACCAGTGAGTGTTAGTCCAGCCAATCAGCAGTAACCGCGGAACTCCCACGGAACGTACCAGAAAAACTCCACTAATTTTTTTTTATTTTTATTTTTAGATGTGGGAGGAAACCAACGTGACAAGCCGATAAAAAAAAAAGAACGAGAACTAAACATACTAGGAGGAGACCTGGATTCGAACCCGGTTGTTCAACATCGGCGGTCGGAGTCAGCTAACTGAACCACCGTCCATCCTGTCAGCATCTAGATACAGCCAGCACAATATATCGAAGGAGATTTAGTTCTTTGTTTAATGTTTCTAAAATATAATTTAAGCTGATAGAGTTTTTTTTTTCTGAGAAAGGTTCCACCTCAACCTACCTTTGCATCGGTGCTGATGTTATTAAGTCAAGTTTCATTTATTTAGACATATTTTTGTACCTGCTTCTATATTGCCAGTTAAATTCATGCCCAAGTAAGTTTGATTTTTCTTTTCTAAACAAATATTCAAAGTACCGGATTAACCCTACATTATTAATTAGTTTCGCACAAACAACAAAAAACTACACCATTAAGGTGCGATTCATCAAAACTGACTCCTTTTTTAAAAATATAATGCGATCGTTCTTGTAAAAAAACAAAACTTGTGTGCGTCGAGTTGGTATAACTTGATCATCCAAAAACTGCGAAATTCTGATTTCTTAGATGAAAAGCACCAAAAGGGGAGATAATTAATGCATTTTGCATCGTCTTTTGCATATGTGTGTGTACTACGGCCTCATTTTCTGCCACAACATAAAATGTCCGTTGTAGTGAAATTTCTTGAACGGTTTGATTTAGTCAACAGAAGGCAACAGCAGAAAATCATAGTGGTTTGCATGTACCCTTCCAGCACCGTCTAAAAGCACGTCTCTAACTACCGGAAGTTCAGTAGTAAATCGTGCAGGAAGGGACTACCCAAACTGATCAATAACAAAACAACAAAGCCTTTGTAGTTGAGGAGCGGGAACGTTGAATTAATATAACGTTTAAGATTGATGGTCGCTTGCACAAAATAAGAAAACGCTTAATTCCATTAAAGTGTTTAATAGTATTGTCACTTAAAATGCAACACTTTGATGAAGAACATGTGGTTCTTTTTCTATCCGTCACGCGTTATTCATCAGTTCAGAGGAAAATTTCTTTCTGAAGCAATGTTTATTGAGTTTTTGAAGTCCTGGTAGGAAAAAAGAAATAGCTGTAAATCAATATTTTGGGGTTGATAGAAAACAAAACACAAATAGATATTGAACTGTACTACTAAATAAGTTATTAGTACTCATAGAATATTTTAAGTATATTTTAGAAAGAGATAAATAGCATTTGATAAACTATCTTCGCGAGGCATTTAAATTTAGTTTATTATAACAAATACTAATGGCAGGTGGATGGCACGTGGAGATATCCCTTTAGATCTTTATGGACGTTATACAAGAACACGTTATTACGAAACTTTCTTTTGCTGATATTCTGTTGCAGCAACACCCATTTGATGTAATATCTTGTTTGCCTGCGTGGAAAACAGTTTGTATTTAATAAATATCTCCGGGTCCCTTAAGAAAAAACGTTGGGCGGTCCACCGAGTTCGAATCTAGGTCGGGAAACGGCTCGATTTAGTGCAGTTTGCTGACATGCTCCCTTCTCACTCTTCTTCACCAGCTGACCGTGTAAGTTTCGTTAAGATAAAGATTAGCTGTAGAGTTAACTCGGTTCATGCAGTAGCGGATCTGCGAGTTACCCTCGACTCGTCGGCACTCAAGAGCTGCCATCCGGCGGTACCTAACTGGATCGCTTCGTCGCCAGCCCACACCTTCCCTCTTCTAGCTCACTGCTGTGGGACGTTCTTAGACCTCGGCAGTCGGGAAGACGGGCTTCAGCAAGGTGAGAGGGGGAGAAATCATCTTACTGACGCCAATTAGACCAGACAGTACCGTATTTACGACGCTCCTGACTGTTCTTCCGCATGATCTTCTCCTGAATAGTCCGTTTTTCATCCTCACTTCTATTTAGAAATTAAGGCGGTCGACTTCGGAGTGCATCTGCTGTTACTCCCCGCCTGTCCAGCTAAGTTGGTCTTTCTGGTCCCGAAGTAGAACGGTACAGTCGTGTGAACGAGAAGATACGTCAGCTAAGCATCATAGTACAGATCTCGTTTAACTTTTTACAGTAGATAAATTCGACATAAAGACTGTAGTTCATTGGTCTCCGAAGCCGTGGACTTTCATCTTTCTTTGAAAAGCCATGTTATCTCCTGACGCCCCCCCCGTCGAGAGCCTGCCAGATCTCTTGCTCAAGAAGACATTATAGTTATTTAGCTTTAGCTAACTACACAAGGGTTGTAAAGAAAAAAATTCTGGTTTAGTACAATTATGAGCTCGGAACTAAACATCCTCCTTAATGTAGCAATTATTGTGGAGATTCAAATAAATCGTAGTATATAATCACTGCGCTGTACTAAAGACGCAGTTTACATGCACCGATTTAACAGAAAGAGATAAATAATAGTGCAAATCCGAAGCAAAGGCTTACACGGTGGTGAGATAATTATATTTAAACAACAAACGACGGAATTACTTTGGACGATGCGATAAATTTGGCCGACTAGCAACAAGGCATCGACCAAGTTCTCAAAAAAAAACAGAAACGTCAATCCTGTTTCCAACGACGGGAGCAGTTTGATATTTCAGATTAGCATATGCTGACCCTGCCGCAATAACATGATTACCCACACAGATAATGAAAACACCCGTGCTACACAGATGACAGTGCGCTCAAGCTATAAATAGCGTCATCCTCGAGACAATAGAGCTGCAAGGATGATAAAGATGCCTCGAGTGAATGGAAAGTCAGGCTGTAGTCAAAGTGAGAGGCAAATAGAGCGGAATCTTGGACTCGAAAATGAAGCATTGCACGGCATCATTATTACTTTTTGTCAGAAAAGTGGAAGAGCGATGATTTATGAACCAGGTCGACCATTAATGATTAAAAAATAAACCCAAACATTATATCTGTCTTGCTTGTCAGCTGAATTCCAGTTCACGAACGAGGCTTGTGGACATCTCTAATACTGTAAATGTTTGATGGTGTAAAGCTGAACGTTATTGGCGTAAATTAAGTCATAATGAGCACGTGACTCGGCAACCCCTCTCCGATTGCGGATGTATTGACGAGAAATTATACAGAAAGCTATGACATCTATACGTCTTTTCTATACTCCGACGAGTCTCAGATTCATACTTCACAACAAATGGATGAACATGAGCTTGGGAAAACGCCAGTCAAGCATTTCGGGCTTTGCTTGTGACCTAGTGTTCAGCATGGTGGCTGTACTGTAGCGATGTGGCCAGTGGTTTGGCCTGGTGCAAAGACTGATCGTTGTTCTTCGATGTAACGTCGAAATCCTGTTCCATTAATATCCATTCTCGATGATCAACTTAAGCCACTTTTCGAAAAGCCATTTCGAAGTTCAAGACAACATTTGTTTCGAGACGTTTGAGGTACTTGACCAAAATTATTATGCCACATAAAGACAAAAAATGGGGATGTAGGATTTTATCTGGTACCTAGAACCACTACATGAATCCTTCTGAACGCAATTGCGAATACCTTTATTTCCCAATACGAAAAAAAAAGGTTTCCTCCCATATCTTAGTCAGATCTAAAGGAAAAATTCTCTAAATTTTATAAAAATCTGGACCATGTTATCACAAATTCTCATTGCATCCACAAAACGTTTGGTAGCCGTCTATGAGGCACGTGACACAGATTCTATAGCTTGTTTTCTGCCATTTTGCATGACTGTCACGTGGAAATATGTACAACAATAAAGCTACACTTCAAGATTGCTCTCTCTCTCTCTCTCTTCTCTCTCTCTCTCTCTCTCTCTCTCTCTCTCTCTCTCCTCTCTCTCTCTCTTCTCTCTCTCTCTCTGTCTATTCTCTCTCTCTCTCTCTTCTTGCATGAGCTCTGCGTATATTTGCAGATTTTTCTGCCACTGTTTGACTGGATGAAGATTATTTCAGAAGCACCAGTTTGGCGACGTTTATACGATTAGCATATAGCCCAGAATTGCTTCTCCTAATCATTATACTAGAAATGTCGTATTGCTTGTACTTCATAAATCACTTTACTCTCTAATTTTGAAGGCACTCCATTAGAGAAAGCTAAGGGTAATGAATAAAAGAATTATTAGGGCTTCATTTAATTGTAATGCCTTCTTAGTCAATTTTATGGAAGTATAAGAAGTCAGTGGAAATCGCACAATAGTGTTTTCTGGAATATTTGATTTAAGGGATGATTACGCCCCGACCGCATTTAATCTAGTTAAATGGTGCAAAATTTTCTTTTTTTCCCCTTGCTTGGTCTGCTTATTTGTACACAGAATTTTAATTTATATCCAAATTATCCTGGTCGTCATAATAATGAAGCGTATTTTAATGAGAAAGGAAAAAAAGAGTAGAAATGTAAACCTTTCAGATAAAAAAAAAATCAAAGTAAGAAGCAACCCATTTATTGCTGGCATTTAAAGGCCTAATATCTGCGGCGCTCTATTTCCGGCTTTCTGTAACTTTTAGAGGAAATTGGTGGTTTCGAATGAAAAGAAATCTTGTGGTTGCAAACATTCCGTAGTGAGTGCTCGGAGCACTTCCTCTGATGTTTGAAGTGGGGGTTCATTTCTGAAGGATGGCTGATCACACAGCAATTACCATCAGTTACGTGTCCCCACCTCTTTCTAGTGGAGCAGCTTTTATTTAAAGGTAACTTTGTTCCATAGGTTTGGTTTCTTTTATGTACTCTCCATCCCCCCTCTTTTTTTTTGCATAATAATTTATCCTATTTTTTCAAAATTTAAACTTTGTAGTTTTGACATGTTATTTGAAATTTACCTGCCATCTATTAACAAGTATTTAATTCAGCAATTTAACTGTAAAACTTTAGAATCTTGAAGTAATCAATTAAAACTGTTCAATTCATTTTTAAACCGTTAGTCACTGAAACCGGAAATCTAATTTAAGGAAAGCATTTCTTAAATTATTTAAATCCCCAGTTCTTGAGATTAATAGGTTCCTTTTCTTACAGAATATGCCTACTTTATTTTGAATGTTAAATAATATCATTGGAAATGCTTTATTTTTATTATGCTACTTTATTTTCGATGGTTTCTTGTTTCAGAAGTCGTATTTGGTAAATTAACTACTAATTGCGCCCATGTTTTCTTGATTCTAATTATTATCCCATAATTTAATGAAAATATATACTTATTACTATTTTTCGTTGTTTCTGATCGTATATTATATATCATGCATGGTTCATTGGTTTTTATTGTGTTTATACAGACACACGCATGTGTGATTAATCGGTGTCGTGGCAACACGAGCAGCAAGCGCATTTTGGCATCATTTAGCCACCGACCAGACAGCAGAAAAACGCAATGGCTTTAGAAAACCGTCTGTCGACATGTGTTTTTAAATACCATTATTTTAATCATGTACAGCAAACATAGGGGTTCAAGAAAATCTTTAGTCAAACGAATGTCAAATAAAGGTAGGAAAACGACCGTTTCCGCCATTCTGAACAACTTGCTAATAAACTTGTCAAGAAAAGATTACACTTCAGCCACATTTACTCCATATCAGAGACAGAAGATAGCAAATGTTATCAACCACGTGAGGATCGCTTGTTCGTTATTTACGACGGCAGTAGAGAACAAATCAAAATGAATTTCCGACAATCTGTTATTAGCAATAAAATTTCTGAAGAATATCGTTTACACCATATAAAGTATTTTATTGTCTGGAATATTTAAAATCCAGTCTCATTGGTGTTAATATGTTCTTAGTCCTGTCGAAATTCTGTTATATTTTGAATGTAGGGCAGAAACTTATTCAGTCGTTATTTAGTATATAACGGTTTCATAAGGAACTAAAAACAAAAACTATATGCATTGAATTTACATGCTCTGCGGTAGCCGTCTGTTTCCTTAGTCGGTCATCTAAATGACGTAGAGTTATCCTTTCATTCATTTGCGCTTAACGATTTTATTTTTAAAAAACTTCAAAGAGCTTGTAATACTCGAATGTAAGTGACCCGTATTCTGCCTGTGTTGCCACTTTAATGAGGATAATCATCTAATAACGCAACGTACCAAGAGAAAATGGGCGAGAAGCTGAAAATATGCAAGTCATTTAAAAAGTTAGCCCCATCCATAGCATTGCTAAAAGATGGGGACAGCCAAAGATTGGTTAGCACTGGCGGATATGGTTCGAAAATTGGTATTCACTCAGATATAAGGCATAACAGATCTGAGACCTGACGTCGTCGTCTGGTCAGAGACGAAAAGGCAGGTTTTGTTAATCGAGTTAACACTGCCTCAGGAAACAGAAGAGAAGCAATAGGAAAGATAGGTAATAAACAAAGTAGGAACATTTGGGCCAAGAAAACAAGATGGAAGGATGCGAAGTGTATTTTCTTATCAGTAGAAGTAGGGTGCAAGAAGACGACTGTGAAGATCGGTTGCAAAGGTACGCAAAAATGTCTCTATGGGCATAAAGGTGCAATGGCTTAGAGGGTCGTACACGGAGAGGATAACGTAGCTAAGCTGATAGACCGGAAGATACTTTATAATGCCCACTACCTGAGGATCCACTAAATGACACGCTGAAGCAACAACGATGGATGGAAAATAGTTGAGGAGTAAGCCCATCAGAAGCACCAGCATTTGTCTTTTAAGACTATCAGATTTTTATCGTTTTTAAAAAAATTCTTGCTTCCGTTAGTAATTTTGATTTAAAATTACACTCTGTACTGCACGGTTAGCTACTAACGCGCTGTGCGTATTGTGCGACATGGAGGCTTTGAGTCGTTTCTCCTTTCGTTAATAACACCCGTACCTTACTTTAATAGCAGAAGACAGACGTTGACCAGCCACACCTATCGATTTTTTTTTCCTTTCCCCCCCCGCAGGTTTAAAGCACGAGAAAGCAAACTTTGCGCAAACTAATTCATCTAACAAAACCCGAGGGATCTGCCTTCTAACAAAATACTAAAACTTTAAATGGCAAATTTAAAACAAAAAAAAAAGTAATAACAACGAGAGCCGAAGAGCCGCTAAAGGCACCGCGGAAGTTCGTTTTGTAAGAATTCGCGAGCTAAAAACAGAAATTAGCAAATACGATCTCTTGTCTCCTACAGCTATTTGTCTCTGGTTGTTGTTACGCGGATTCCAGCTCAGAACAAAAACAGAAACAATTTTTTTATTGTTTTCTGTAATTTTCCATGGATTATTCCTCCAGCTAACATTTAAGCCAGCATACTTAGTTTTGACTTGATTGCGGGACAGGATAATGTATGAAAAGTGAAGTTTTCGTGTAAGAAAGGCGCAGTTAAAACAAAATATACGGTGCTATTATCAAAAGCATTTAAAAATTGACATTTAGGTTTTAGCATATCTTCACAAGTTTTCTTTAATAATTTATTTGCTTTGGTTAATTATACATGAGAGTTTTAAAAATGCTAGTTAAGCGGGTTTGATTAATAATTAGTTATTGTTACGCTGATTTTAGTGCATCTTGGCACAACCAATAGCAAGAGGTCCGGCACAGCATACGGGCAAGGAAATAGGGTGCGTCTCATTGAGAAGATTGGCCGATGATACACAGGTGCCATCAAATTTGGCCACCTTAATTACACAGACCTAGTAGGATTCTTCGGATTTGCAGTCACGCAAGGAGATGAGAGAGGGGTAGCTCATGTCACTTAGATTTAAAAAATGGTCATTTCACTAGTCGTGAAAGATGGTGGATCATATAAATATGATGAAAAAATTATCCCCTTTTTTTGCCTTTTGGTTCCTCATTGAACACATTTCGTCCAGTGCGGAAAACAAAATGGATTAGGATTCAATCGATGCCATTTTTCACTCCGCTAAATGCATTCCAAACCTATCGGAAATATACTAAGGACGCCACTATGACAAGCTGTCACGCTACGCTAACGAGCCGATAAGACATTTGTGTAAATCAAAGGCAGCAACTTGGATTTACAGAATTAGTAGCCAAAGGTTTTATGCAGTGCTACGCATTCATCGAAATGTCCAACTTTTATTGATCGACCTAATTATGAACAAGTTGGTAGTTATGACAATAGTAGTATGTCAGCATGTCTCATGCCTGTTTTTTCTAAACTTCCGTTGGAATAAAACATGCTTGGCATACCATTGACGAAACTTGATTCCATGCAGATTAATACAGAAAGACGTCCAGAAACGTCTGGCTTCAACTGTAAAATAATAAAAACTTAATACGAAAAAAATTGTTTTACATGTTACTAAGATTAAATTCGGATAAAGCTTTTGTGGGCATTAAAAAGTCTGACGCTTCATTGTTTCTAACGTCAACTTCCATCGCGCCATTACCAGAGCTAAATAAAAACCGTCTCGGAGACAAGTAAGGCATATTTTCCTTCTTTCGTAGTCATAAGGTTTTAGTCAGTTAGGAATGTACATCTAAAACACCAAATGGTCTTGTGGCTCAGATCAAAACAGCGGTTTGTTTGTCTGTAGCCGATTTACGTATGTTCAAATTCGCCAAGGAGACAACGATGCGGTTGATTGTGGGGAAAGCGTCGCGGGGGATCCCACACTTTCACTCACGACAAATCGACATCTCTCCAAAATACTAGCCGTCTGATTTATTCCTGCATGGTTATTACGAATAGAATTTTACCGCGAACGGACCCGCCATCGTTAAAGATCGGGTGGCGTGGTGGGGGTCGGGACAGGATATGAACATTAAGCAGAAGATTCGTGTACTTATTTTTAAGAGCAGACTGAGCAAGTTAAAGGTTTCCAGAAACCTCCTCTTTTCTTCTGAGACTCGCAAAAATTGTGCTTTTATCAGAACTGATCCATTTTGGCTGTTTTTCTCAGGTCTTGACTGGTTCATTTTTTCCTGATTTATCGGTTGATGTCGAGTCAAGACGTTGGAGCCGCATTTTGTAGCATTTCTGACATGGCGTCGATTTGTCGGGTATGTGGTCTTTTAGCATTTCCTCATGGCGCCTGCCGAAACCTTATCCTCGGCTCTCCATTAGCGTGAAATGCATAGCTTGGCGTTTGAGCAATTCGATTTTTCCGCCCCCAAAAACTCCTGACAGTTTGTTAATATGACAGCCACATGAATGCCGTATTAATCTTTTCGGATAACTCGTTTTCTCAAGATCTGAGCAAAAGTTGTTCCCGTCTTAATTCCTTTTCCGCCAATAAACAAGCCGATAAACCGTTTCTTTACTTCAAATCTGTGAAGCTCTAACTCGTTTAGGCTTGACAAGAAATGAAATCACTCCAAGAAGCAGGAAAACTTGGAAATATATCTCGGCAACTTAAATTTACTTTAAAAAAAAAAAATCAAATTGAAGTAAATACTGATTTTTGTAAACAAAATATTGCAAATTATATATTTTATGAACTTTACAATAAATTCCAAATTTGACAGTTTCAGAGAATTAACAGGATTTCATCATTAATGATCGATACACACAACCGAAAGGCTATCATTTTGTGGTAATTATAAGACATTAAATATGAATGACAGTAAAAGTCAGGTAAATTTCAAATAAAAATCGTATAATATTTTGTTTACGTCAGTTATTAAAGATGAAACAGTAAATTTTTTCCTGGAGTAACATTCAAAATTTACTGCGCTAAACTTTATTTAATTACCAATGTATTTATTTCTCAGTTTGTATTTTCACAACTTATTCAAATTCTCTTGTTGACTTTTACTTTAAAAAATAGGAAAAAAACAAAAACATTGCCTTGAAAACTCGCCGCTTCGCGTCTAGAAATTCTGCGACTTATGTGGGGAAGTGTATCAGCTCGTTCCTTCATAATGAAATATCGCCACCATCCCCTTCCTCTCATTTGCGTGCACGGTTGGGGAAACAGCTGTGATGCACAAGTTCGGGCACTCCAGTCATGCTTGTTGATAATACATCGTTCGCATTCATGTAAGGAATAAGTAGAGGGCTGACCGGTAAAAAAAAAAAGAACAAAATTATAATTTGCTTCAGTTACCTCAAAAATGTACGTGTGTAATTTACCGCGAGATGTTACTGCTTAGCCGTTTAGTCTCCAATTTAGGTACTTAGAGACATAAATGAGCCTCGATTCTCGTCCAACCAGTTGCTTCCCTTGGCTTGTACTCTCTGGGTTAGAAAACAAGTTTTAGGCGCCCCGCTTGCAGCTGTGATTACCTCGATGTGCACGCACTAACGGAATAAAGTGGCGGGCCGCTGCCGTTGATGAGGTTGTTTCTGAAAACCAGTGATGCGGAATATCGCATCTTCGAGAATTGTGATAAACTCTCTGGCGTTAATGTCTCCCGAACTAGAAACTCGCGTTAGGTCGTGCTCCGCTGTCGTAACGTATATTTAAAAGAATTATAGTAGGTTTGCTTTCACTTTAAAAAAAATTAATTGTTTAAAATCCTTGCTTTTTAATATTCACTATTAATGAAAAAGGAAAGAACCGTGAAGTCAATTCAGACTAACGATTATTCCTTATAATAAAATACGGAAATAAATTGGTCATTAAAATGAAAACAGCAACAGTAGCAACAGAGACAATAAGACAACAGTAACAACAACAATAATAACAATAGCAGCGACAAGTGTTAAAATAATAACAAGAATGGTAAAAAAAGTAACAAGGAAACTAAACATGAACAACTGTAAAATAATAACAACAATAACAATAATGATTAAAACAACAAAACATTAATAATAAAACTCCAAAACAACAATAAGAACAATACAGACTAATACATTTATTAACAACTACGATCAGATGATCAGATATTGGAAAATCTAAGAACATTTGTTATCTGTCACAGAGAGAGAGAGAGAGAGAGAGAGAGTGATTAAAAGACCAACAAACGTTTCTTGTTAAATAATCATCTCTTTTGTACGTAACTGTGAGTTAAAATGCAATGTAGTTGAGCATGTGAAGCTTGTTTTACACAATTTCAGTATCGATGTTACTGTGTACTCCCAACAAATGTGCCTGTATTGAAGAGGTAAAGTATGCCACCAGTTTTTATTTTTTAGCCCGAATAATCAGTTAGCAAGTTTAAAAGTGATAATTTATTCGTGGAGTCTGCTTGCACTAATTTATCTAATTATTGTTATTTTTTTTTCCTTTTAAGCATTTAAATTATCAGCGCATCGTCAACACCTGACTTTCTGCTCTGCTTTAATCTAAACTGCATAAGAGACGTAACACTCCATTGTCTTGTGAGTATCTGCTTGCTGTACACATCTCTGGCTTATCAGTTTATTCCTGATTTGGTTAGGCAAATGCATCATCTTTCAGGATAATGACGCCATTTTTGAAAGCGAAACTCTTTGCCTAAATGATTTCTGAGTATAAATGAGATCTTTTGATATTTATATTTCATTAGACTACAGTAGTTAGTTTAGGCGGTTATTAGTAATTACGGTAAGTGAGCGGCCAGAGAGATGGCCAACAATGCGATTTTATATCGATTTATAATATCGTACCCGTTCATTACACATTCCAGAAACTTATTTATTCCACTCGCAGAAATTACATCACTAAAATAATATTTACATATATCCAACCAGGCTGGACCTGTTATTACGAGTCTTAACTGTAGATATCTAAGAACATTATCTTCTCTGCCAACATGCTTAAAATCCCTAATTATATATATCGGCTATGACTATGTTTGGAGGTTATTTATATATATATTTTTTTAAAATTTAAACCCTTGTAAAAAATTATTATTTAAATATGAAAACATTCTGAGGGAGCTCCGAAAATTCTACAGATGATTACTTGCTTGCGCAACAAACCGGGAAGAAGGAAACGGCTTATATCAGTGGTGATAGTTTTTTCAAGATGCAGTCTGCGATAGGAGAGCGCCACCTGAACGAGTCTGCCCAAACATTCGCGATGATGAGTGTGAGCGGCTTATAGGCAGGCAACGAAAAACACACAAAAAAAATTTACCCTTTAGTCTGCGCATTGAGAGAGAGAGAGAGAGAGAGAGAGAGAGAGAGAGCAATTGTTAACTTACGTCAAGCAAATGTAACTTCTTGGAAATTCTTTACCTCCGTCCCCTCAAAACCTTTTTTTTTTTCTTTTGCAAAAAATGTGCACCAGAAAAGCAACTCATCTTTAATACATGCTCGATCTATCAAACGGGGGGGGGGGGGGTTTCTTTCTCTTCCTGCTGTGCTAATTATTCTTTTCCTGTTATGTAATGGAAATCTTCGTTTTGTCACCTCGTAGCAAACTGAAATAAATCATTTCTGTTTTGTTGAAGAACATTACCAGCTGATCCTTTGGTTTGCGATAATTTCTATCAGATCTCCCTCAATGCTGTAGCGTTGACACTCACCGCCGGCAACTTTACCGGTTAGCAGTAAACCTTGGTCGAGAAACACTTTAATAATGAGATACATATTCATAATTATGGATGATTACAGCGCTGCCTGTTTTCTAACGGCTTTCTTAACATTCTTTATCATGTATCAGCGTTGGTTCATTTTTACCGCTTTTTATTAAAGAGTTCTTTTGTTACAAGCTAATGTTAGAGAGCAAAGGGGGAGCTTTTTGATGCTGATGGCTTTCCGAATTGGAATAATACAGTAAAATATGACATCCGAGCTGTTTATATTGTAACTAGTTTGAGAAGTAACAGTGTTTAAAATGAGTATTTTAATCGATTTCACAGAATAAAGAACAAAATTTAAGTAGGTACATCTGTGTTCACCCGATTTATGCTGTGTTTCAATGTTACGGATATGAGTTATCTACCCTTTATTTCCATTTTCACTACTACAGAATTAAAACAATATTGCTGAATATCCGTTTGAGGCTCACTTTTAGAGATCTCAGGTTCAGAAAGTGATTGAATGGCGCTTTCTCTAAGTAGCACTAGAAAATGTATTGAATATAGGCTAAAAGAAACCTCAAACCTTCTACTTTTATTTCAGCAGGTTGTCAAAGTGGTCCGTACATGTAACATTGGTCATATATTTTTAGGGGCCCTATTTTCATTACAGGCCTGTTCATTCTCTGTTGAAAACCAAACGTAAGAACACTAATCCCTAAAAGTGTAAAAAAATATTTCCCCTTTTTGGAATGAGCCTCGATATCATCGTCAGTTTGGAGACAGCAAAGAAAATGCCACTCGTGACCCTGATTCTGAAAAAAGAACCCACCAGGGCACGAACGTCTCCAGCTGCCATGGTTGTTCCCAAGGCTTTACAAAAGAGAAACCCTTCTTTTGGTTCCTTTCCATAAAGGTACCGGACAGTCGCGTGCACGAAGCTGAGAACGCTGTTGGACACCTGTCGACTCTGATGTTTTCCTTTTTGAGGGAAACATCCTTTAATCTTCCAATAACTCAGGATGCTCAATCGTTAAAGTCGCTGCAGGACCAAGGTTGGCTTCAATCCCTCCACTGAAAACGATTGACAGCACATGACATTAAACCCTCTCTTCTTCCCCAGTTTTGACACATGTGAAGCCCTATTTTATGTATGCATCCGAATACTTCCGTTTATTTTTTTGTTGTTGCCCGAATCTTATGAAGGAATTCTGCAACAGAAGAATTCTTCACTTATTGATTATTTATACTTTTCATATTAAATATTATAACATGACATGGAACAAAGATAAAAACAAGTAGGAAGCTTACTAGTGCGCACGCTAGGTGGCGGAACAACAGGTGGCGAAGAGCAGTCGTCAGTTGTCTAGGCGCACGGCGAGGCTGAAAGTAGGAGATGAGTCATCCTCCGTTGATGTCTGGTTTTCTGTTGAAGTGTCTAATGTCAACCAATAGACTAAAACTACGGCACTTATTTTGATTTGCTCCAGAAAAATAAACCGGCACCAGAGATACCTTAATTTCCTGCTACAAATGGAACGCTGACAGTTAATTTTCTATGATCAAATAAACGACTAAAAATAAACGCGGGGGGACATCTTGTTCCTCTTTTATTCTTTTATTCTTTTCTTCTTTTCCTCTCTCTCTCTCTCTCTCTCTCTCAATCCCCTCTCTTTTTATATGTTTTTTTTCTTTCTCCAAATCCCCTTTAGCCTTTATGTCCATCTTAATCTCTCCCTATATATTTCTCTCTCTGTACTGACGTCATCTCTCTGTATGTAAAGACGCCATCTCTCTTCTCTCTCTCTCTCTCTTCTCTCTCTCTCTCTCTCTCTTCTCTCTCTCTCTCTCTCTCTCTCTCTCTCTCCCTCCCCGAGCGTGTTTCTTCCTTCTGGTCAGAATTCCTGGCATCTACGCAAAATATAGTTTTGGAGTGATTCTGAGACTCTTCGCAGCTCCCTTTGAATGATCGTTAACCACTGCTCTCCTGGGTGATGGCGATCGATGATTTAAGGTTGTATCGGAGCTGCACCTATTAGCTTGTTGCTGATCGCCTAGTTTTGCGTTCCGTATAAACAATTTATTTAAATAAGTGCACACATAAATAATTAAGAAACAGAATTTTCTTGCTGAGTAATGAGTTAGTACCTTTAAAGGTATATGTGAGTAAAAATTTGTGTAGTTGCGCGACAGCGTTCCACACAATTTTAGCATCAATTTTAGTATGTACTGCAACTAAATGTGCTTGTATAGGAAAGGCAAAAGATGCTACCAGTTTTCAGTTTTACCTTGAATAATCATTTAACAAGGAGAAAAAAGATAGACGTACAGCTTGTCTCTTTAACAGAGACAAATTACTATAAAACTTAAACTAAGTACATATACCAAAAGGAATAAACAAAAGTTTGAAAATGGTTTGTGAAGTTGTATTTACTAACTCGCACTAGTTAAAAAATGTAGGGCCTCATCATAGGGAACTCAGGTAAAAATATTCTGCCTCATTTTATGCACTTGAAAGAGATGAAAGCAAAAGAAAGGTGTTACCATGAAAGTTGAATTATTAGGACAATATTTCATGTAATATTTAAAAATCCTGTCAGAAATGGTATATAATGAAAACCGAGTATTTCCTTGTGTCACGCAGTGCATGGAACCACACCTGAAGATTGATCAGTACCAGCGATCAGAAATACCATAACTTTAGATGTCTAAACAGGCATGTGGCTTTGAGAATGGATATTAAGCTTCATATATGAAATGGCGCTATATTAAGGTATAATAATCCCTAGAAATATGCATGTTCATCTTGTTTCTAAGGGATAAAACTATTCTGCAAAGTATACAGTTATTTGTATTCATGCACATGTTCTAAAATTTCCAAATGGTCAATATAGTCTATCAGAAACGAGTAGCTGTAGACTGAAAACAAACGAATGTATTGTATGTATCATTGCAAAGTTGTAAAATATCTGCATAGATAAATACATCAGCATAAGTTAATAAGCAATCATAATATTCATTACAAAGGTATTATAGAATTAATCACCTAAGAGTGCGTGTATTTTTACACTGTTGTTGATAATAGGTTGTCTTCTTGTAGTTAACGCTATTCTAGCCAACTTACACGTGTATACATATGTATATTTTTTAAAAAGTATATATATAATGTATTATCTCTATTTTTATACCGAGAACCATAGTTTAAAGTGTAAAAACTACTAACACGGCTTTATAGGAAGAGGACATGACCTATATCATTTTCTAGAATCTTTTCTCCAGCAGGGGGGAGGATTCTCATTAAGGAGAATGATGGGTGGGCCTCAGTAGCTGGAAATCCTAAACAAATTCACTTTGAAAGCTACGAATTTGTATCCAAGCAGGTTTTTTTTTTAAGATTCCATCTGAAGCTCTTTGAAATCGGTTTGAACATAATTTCTTTTCATGTGATGTTGCTATCTCCCATCATATAAAAGATGGGTATTTCTGCGCTCTAGCGAATGACATAATGGCCACGTTTCGTAAATCATTAAAAAAAATATCTGTCCATAACTTTTAGAAATGCATAAGTAAGATAAATCTTTTTTTATAAACCCTTAGAGATAAGTGAAACCAAACATCTAACTAACGTTTGCTGTGTGTTTGTTCTTAGTTTATCTGTAACTCTATAAATCTCTGTCATTTACTTTATCTCTTTCCAGCCTACTTATTGTCACTAAATCCACGTAACGCTGAATAAGGACAACATACCCGCAGTTGAAGAAAAATCATCTTTTGTTGCAGTTTCAAAATCTTCATTGACTGTCACAAAGCTTCAAATCATTGGATGAGTTTCCTTTTCACCCAGAAATAGGATTGTTTTCATCGATTTCCATGTTATTAATAGTCTTTTACGGAAGGAAGTAAAGAAAACTATTGAAAAGTAGCATGCAGCAAGTATATACTACACGTTAGAGTAAATGTCAAATAAGCAAGTAGTGAAGATGGAATTTATTACAAAATCAAAACACTCTTTGAGAACTTCCAGTCTCTTCGCTCAGAATTAAAACTTTCTGAACTTTAATAGGTAATCTTCAACAACATATTTAAGTAGTTTTAATACATATCTGACCATGTTATAAAGCCCGCGACAGTTTAAATTGGCTGGTGGTAGTGTTAACGTTAGTGTATGTTTTTCAAGTTGTATAAATAGATTTCTGTTTTCCATAAGTTAAACTGGATTTATCTGCTGTAGACGGCATCTTTTATTCTTTTTTTTTCAAGTATAAAGAAACATTCTGAAGAAACTCTTATCAGCTGTTTCATTTAGATCTTCGTTAAAGTCCAACAAGCTTTCTTTGACTTCACTGTGCGCGTCAAAGTATTTTATCATTAATGGGAAGCATGTAATGTTCCCTGATATGATAGAGAATGGTTTGCTATTTTCAGATCATCAATCTATGCTTGGAAAACGCTTTCTTTCCCAAGCTTTCTTCTTTAAAACAATTTGGATGCCATTTTGTTGCCATCTTCATTTTAAATATAGCAATGGCCTAATTTTGCTGCAAAGATAAGACAAGTTCTTCACGGCTGCTGACTTTTGATCTGTATGCTTCCTAACTTTCCAAAGTTCTTCATTCTTTACACTGCTGAATTACAGAATAAAAAAACATTTTTAGCTACTGTAAAATTTATTATTTTCAAAATTATTTAAAGGCTTAAGGACCAAAATAGCTTTTATATTACGATCAGTTTGTAGCATGGACAATAAAGATGTTTTGTCCATATTAATTATGTGAGACAGTCAAACTATAATTGAAGACCAGTTCTTCTTCCTGTAGGCTCTTGTAATAAACTGCAGTGGTTTCCTGCGCCCTTGTAATTATTAAAAAAAAACTGTTATTAGTCTCACTTTACGTAACCCAACAACACAAAACAAGCATGGCGCGTGTGTCTGTGCTGTATTTGAATTTGTGTCCTAATTATACACACTATAATGCTCTCCACATGGGTTCTCATTCTACTATTCTTCAGTTCGAGCAACAAGAAATTGTGATCTAATGACTCGATAGGAGAATTATTAATTCACTATTTCCTATGCTTAGCACCAATTCATAAAAACTCTCTTCATGTGGACATCTGATTTAATTGATTTAAGATTCCTGCGAATTTGCCTAAGCGCCCTTCACAGCAATTTTAATTAATTGGATTATCATTTTTAAAGAATTTGTTACATTTCTCATAACTTTGCTAACTTTCTCGCTTCTTTCCATTTTGATGTACAGTTGTCCCCCGGTATTCGCGGAGGTTACGTTCCTAGAGCACCCGCGAAGAGTGAAAAACCGCGAATATTGGACGTGGTCCATAAAAATGCCTATAAAAGCCTATAAACGTCAGAATATAACGTAACATATAATAAAAATATAAGTAAATATATAATAATAATTTAATAAAAAATACAGTTAAATGTACGGGTACTCACCAATAATGAATGATATTGATTGAAGATGATGATGATGAATAAGCTGTGCAGTACGATGAAGATAATGATTGCACAGCAAATCAGAGGATTTAAAGCCCCTTAGGTGGCGCCTCTTCTTCAGGCGCTTCAGGAGGAATCGTATCTTTGTGCAAGGCTTTCTTGGTGGCTTGAGGAACATTGTGGTGGGAAGTTGCTGTCATGGTGGTGAGGAGGGTTTTATATGTCTGCATGGCAGCGTCGATGGCATTTTTAAATTGGAGAGACCGAACCATATAGGGATCCCATGCTTCAGCCTTCCCTTGCAACTCCTTTGCTGTCCTCATAAGGTCGGACAGACGTTACAGTGTCAGGCCCTCCTCCTCCTCCTCCTCCTCTTGCTCTGGATCTGTCGCTTCCTCCTCCTCTTCGCTAGCAGACTTCGTTAACTCCAAGAAATCCTCGTCCGTCTGGGGTTCAGAGTGGGCACCGATGAGGTTGTTGACCTCATCTTGCGTGATGTCGTCAAAACCTTCACCACCAAGTACCGTTGCCAGTCTCACCGCCTTGTCGACAGCCTCGTGCTGAATTTCTTCAGGTGAGAAGCCCTTGTAGTCATGGACACTCTCGGGCCACACCTTCCAGCATGCGTTGAGGGTTTCTTTTTTCATGTCCTTAAGAGCAGCTTGGATGACTGACAGGTTCGTTGCGATCGTGAAGTTACGCCAATACCCCTTTAACGTGAAATTCTCGTCCGAGTCCATTGCGTCCACATGGTGTTGGAGAGAGTTCCGAGTGTCACAGACTGGATGAGGGAGGTGGTGTTGGCAGGGAGGAACTCGACCCGGACTCCCTCGTAATAGCAATCCAAAGGGTAACCGCCAGCATTATCCATAACGAGCAACACCTTGAATTCCATGCACAAGTTGTGGAGGTATTCCATGGCTTGAGGGATGAAGCATTGGTGGAACCAGTTCGAAATTAAGATTTTTGTCATCCAGGCCTTGGGGTTGTGCATCCATTGGACAGCAGCAGGTAAACTGGGATGATGCGGGGCTGCTGGGCTGCATCTGCCTGAGACAGCGCCTCGTGGGAAGCACCCAATCAGCAGCAAGGAGAGATGAATAACGCTCTCGGATTGGCTACTTTCAAACCTCAGCCAATAACGTTTATTTTATATTGATATTTTGCTGAATTTACGTCAGTATTTATATTACAAAATTAGTAAATTATATTGTTATTAATAATTTAGCGTTAAAAAACCATTAAAAAAATCGCGGAAGATATTTGCGATTCCGCGAATATGCGGGGGTTTCCACGAACAATTATTAGTTAGGTTCTAAGGAAAATTCCGCGAATAACCGGGGCAGCGATTACGCGGGGGGTCGTCGACTGTATTTTCAGCGTTATCACCCATGTTGCTCTTCTTGTAGCATAAATGACAATGCAGAATAATTTTGTGCGTGATGGTTTCTCGTTCCAAAGCTACAATAGGTTTCCTTGTTATCTACTCTATTTATGACCTCAGACCATCTTACGGTTTCGCCTCCGCAATAGAAGATTTTGTTTCCAAACTAATGGTGAAAATTTCTTTGCCCTTACGGTTTCAGCTTCAGCTCCGTTTGTCCGGTTGTTACGGATAAAGGCGAAATATAGGTCGAACCTTGAGGGTAGATAATGCAATTTACCATTAGCAGCTACAGCGGAAGAGCAAGATTCTGTGTTTCACGCCGCGGGAATCAGTGTAAATTCAGTTTTTCAGATAGTCTTGGTCGCTCGCAAAACGCTCAGTGGAATCATTTTGCTGTAAAGTTCCGATTTATTCTGTATAATCTGTGTGCTTTTTAAATTTCTCTACAGCGATTTTGTTTCTCCGTTTGACGTCAAGTAAATGGTCCTGCCTGTCGTAAATTGTTCACAAAGCCCAGACAACACCCAACCACATCAGAACTGGGGTACATTCGAACGTGCTTCCTGTAGTCTTGTATCTAATCGATTTATACGAACAGAAAATCAGTACCTGCCTCAAAAAGCCACCTATTATCTCAGAACGTTATGCTATTAATATTAAATACCCAACATGGCAGAACTTATCTTCACGGAAGATCTCCGGTAAGATGAGCACTTAAAGGCGTATATCTGGCCATTGACTGGAGAGATTTATGTACGCCGCCCAGTCATTTAACATCATTAAAGTTTGTCTATGAACGTTAAGATATTTGGTGCTATTCAAAGTTCTCTTGATTTCTATCGTCTGGCCGATAATCTCGACCGATGAATCCACTGTGGGAAGTTATAGACATTCATGAGATATATCTTCACAGATTTTCGGTCTTTAGACCAATTTACCAATATCACAATCACCCGAAGCCCTGTAGCCAATACCATTATTACTTTTTATTTCTTACCAAACATTTCTACTGTTAGGTTATTCCTTTTCCTTTGCAAACTTTGTAAGTTGGCTCTGATGATCTTCCTGGATCCTCTTTAGTGAGATCTTGTTATCAGATGTCTCAATATATATATATATATCTTAAAGTGTTTGCACGATTGTTTATTACTCTATCACGGCCGAACCATAGCATCTAGATCCTTCAAATTTTGAGTGTACGTACTTCAGAATCCAGGCAAGGTTTTAAGCTACCGAACTCTGGCCTAAAGCCATCCCCCCTGCAGCTTATGGTACCCTAGATGGTATCTTGTAATGCTCAGTTTGTTTTACGTTGGCTGTTAACTTACCAACAAAAACAAATCAAATTGTAATAAGCACCTAAGACACTCTAGTATCCTCACCATCTGAAGCAGGTCTTTCTTCTAACAGAAACAAGTAGACTTGCATATTTATTTACACAATACGAGTACTTTTAGTCGAATGACGACCATCAGAAATTGCACAGTCTTACAGTGGATACTTCTAATTTTACTTTTATTTTATTGACATTTTATAATTTATTTAGACTTATCAAATTAATTAATCAATTTTTATAACATTTATTATATAGCAGAATTATTTTTTTCAAATAGCAAAATAATGAATTGGATTATATAAAACGAAGCATCAAGCCACCCTCAGAATAACTAATCCACCGTACACATTGGCGGTATGTTATTAATATTGACTGGGAGGTAGTTCGGCCATTCTTTACCATCAACCTAGTAGTAGTAAATCAATGTTTTGAGGATCTTTCTCCGTTGCCATCATCAGGATTTTGTCTTGACGGGTGTCTATAAATTGCAATGCTAATTCTCAGTAGATTTTTTTGCACTTCCGTATTCCCTTACTTATAACGGCATGCCGCTATAAGCGAGGTCGCTATAAGCGTTTGTGTTGTTATAAGCGAAATGGACTTTTTTCCTGAAAATCCTTAGGCATATTGTTCAGGATTCTGATTGTATGATTGGTACGAAGTTCCCATTAAAGTACGCGTAGATCCACTAGACCGGTTAATCTTGGGAGAAGGCGCCCCCTTCGTGTGTGCTTTCTTATGCTGATCTTGAGACGTTTCGCCGGGGGTCACATGATAAATACTATAGCCTAATGAATGTTTAGTTAGCCAGCAGAAATTACAGTCACTGGTGGAATCGTTAAAAAAAAAAAAGAAAACAGACAATGGCAACAAAGACTTCAGGTAGACGAAGATATACCTTCTACAGTTGAACGCACACAGACAAGCCTACCATCTAAACTTACGTATTGAACAATTTATACAAGACGATAGTTGATCAGGTTTGCTTTTGATCCTTAAGAAACAAAAGAAATACATTTTCCGCCGGTATAAGTGCTTACTGATAGCAAATTTAGTCTTGTTTTTTTTACTATTTTTCTTTTTCTTTATTTCCTTCTTTAGATCATTTTATTCCTGTTCTTCCTCTCAGTACCTTATTTCTATTCCTTTCTATTTTTTTTTCGATTTTATTCTATTATTTGTTTTCTAATGAAAGAAAATTTCTTTAAATATTCTCCAAAAATGTTTGAAATTTTAAAAAAGTAACTTCATCAATATATAATGAGTATGTTACTTTGTACCAAACATTCTAAGGTGATGGCCGACATAAGGAATATCGCTAAAAAGTTCTAAAAGGCAAAAAGAAAAAAAAAACACAATAGAGACTGTAAACACCGTTCTGTGATGGTTCGTTATTTGGTAACTTCTCAGGACCAGAATCTTCGGGCCCAATTGTAGGAGATAATTGAAAAATCAAACCTCGCTCCACCAGCAAATAAAAAAAAAAAATTCTGATAAATCAACGCCAGAAAATAAAAAAAGGGAATTCTGAATTTTTGTATCCAGATAAACTTGAATTTTCGCAAACGTCTCTGCTGTCACTGGATGAAGGTTTCTTTTTAAATAGTCCACGCACAGAACGGCGTGTCTGCTGAAGGTATGAAGAAATCGTTACGAGTTACGTCCCTTAGGAAGTTCCCGCCGCACTGATCCAGAGTTGACCTTACCAACTGGGTTGTAGCGAGGCTGCCTGCCCGTCCGTTTACACCGTTGACTGATTTGCCTAATGATGTCAGGCATTTGCACAGCCCCGAGGACTCGAATTGCTGCTCGAAGCTGACCGGACTGAAGTTCTGGACGACGACCTCTTTAAGAAAAGAGAGTAAGCAAACCGCCAAGCAGGAATTCTAAAGAAAGCATGCCAAAAGCCATTCCAGCCATGTCCCCTGGAGAAGATGGACACCAGCTCCTGTTATCAGAGACGCCGACCGATATGAGACGAGCAAACCAAGATTGCTGCTGTCTTCTCTTAATGTTCATTGTTTATCAGACAAGTTTTCCGAAGCCAACCAGTAAAACCCAGCAAATATAATGTCCATTATAAGCAAAAGTGGTTGCGTTATAGACGGATTTATTCTACATATTTATTGGAGTTATAATTTTGATTTAATCAAACTTGACTGGGAATATCGACAAAGCATCCATCACAAGCGGCTGACGTGGAATATAACTAGTTTCGCTGTAATCGCTACCAGGCTGGATAAAAGTCATATATTCGCACGACAGTCTTCCCATATTAACAGCCTATAGGGAGAGCTACAATTTATTACAGCGCACTGACAAAAGCATCCTGTTGTCACGTGTAATCTAATTGATCTTTGTCTGGACTGGCGAGCCAGAGGCGATTATTAACTTTGTAAATGTACTAATTGTTGAGGTTACCTTGGTGAAAATCGAACGGTAAACCTAAAGAATAATAACCGGCCCGTATACTGAATATACACAGCAGTTCACGGTCTGTCATTCATAATTACGTTGCCCTCATTCTGAAAGGGGACTTCAGGTTTTGGGGTATTTAGGAGTTTGCTATACGAAAAACGTCGCGTGCACGAGTCGGAAAATGCTGGAGTAGTAAGACAAATCACCTGTGAGCTCACTCATTTATGGTGAAAAAAAAACAAAAACAGTCATTCAGAAAAAGACAAAATGTTTCTAGGAAAAAAGGGTTTAATCTTTCACGATTTTCTTAGTATAACAGCGTACGGAATATAGTGAATAGTAAAGAAAAAGACATTTAAAAATCTTAATATCTTTAGCGATCTTCCAGACATCTGTATTTTTTTTTACAGTATAAACTTGGCCCTCATTCCAAATAATATATTTATTCGATGCTCTAAGCGGCCCGCTTCCAAGAGAACGTATATCGTACGGGTTCACTATTTTCTCAGAACACCAGTGTTCATGTATGTACTAGCATCACTGTTCTTCTCAGCATCACAACAAGCATATCGCCGAACCGCCGCACAATATGGATAGATTTCAAAAGCATTTGGTCAACTTTGGACTTACACTGTATTTGATTTCTTACCCACATGAAATACGTCACGACTAACAGGAAAGTCAGTGCGCAGAAGGAATATGTGTTATTGCCTACGTTAATAAGGTCGGTCATAAACCTAGTCCACCGTTGTAAAGAAGTCCGACACTCGATAGAAATACCGCTGTTAGCCTGGAAAATCTTTCTCGCTCTGGTCGGCACCCGAACAATAAAACCTAAGCCGAAATGCAAAACAATAAATACGAGTCGGGATTCTCATTGGCAAGATATCTTTTTCGTTCTTTGCGAAAACTGCTTACCGTTGTTCGCATCCGAGTTTCTGACTCATCATCAGAAAAGAGATTAAAGAAGAAAATACAGAAAAATGGTTTATTTCTCTTTTTTTCCATAAAGAGATGAAACCAGAAGAATAAAGGCTGTGGGTGGGTAAAAAGAAAATGCAAACAAAGGCGATATAATCGCATTTCATTTGCAAGAATAAATTATTCCATAGTACCGGGAACTGGTACTGTTGGCAATCTCTCTAACAGGGCGATATTAAGCACCTCAAGACTGACTATGTGATAGGAGACGAGCCGGTAGCGGGCTTGCAAATAACGTTAGCTGCTGATACAGATGTTAATGTTTCTTCAATAACAGTGAGATGAGATTTAGCGTGGAACAGCCCCACTGGACGCGGAAAGGGAACAGTAGGGTGACCAAAGCTGGAAGAAGGTTCTTCTCTTTACAGATCAGTCCGAGTTCAAGCTTCTTCGGAAATAATCAACGGAAGTTTGTTCGAAAATGAACCGCGGAGAGGTTTAACAGTGAAAAGTCAAACGGCAACCAGACACCTTGGATAAATGGTGGAAAATGCTTCAGGATATTTGGAACAACATTCCAGTCATACACTGATAACCCGTATGTGAGCATGAAAACAAGGAGTCTGTTCTATATAGGGAGCAAAGGGCTCAAATGCCAAATACTAATGGACTGTATAGATCGTCTTAACTTTGTTTTGTATATTTTAATAATAATGCGTCGTGTATGCATTGTGTACGACTCTCGACTGCAGTTAACTTTTATCTGTGCATATTCTGGCTGTTTCCATAATAATTTCCATAATGTATATACATATATTAGTTTAAAACTTTACAATTTAATTTTTTATTTGCTCATCTTAAGCTTTCATTTTGCTCAGCGATCGGCGGATCAATTTTTATTTGTTGATATTTTTCGAATTTTTAAACAAATAAGAAGAAATCTGCAACAGCAGAAATCAACGGTAAAGCCGAAATATACTACTACTACTGCTACTACTACTACTACTACTACTACTACTACTACTACTACTACTACTACTACTAATAATAATAATAATAATAATATAATAATAATAATAATATGAAGAAGAAGAAGAAGAAGAAGAAGAAGAAGAAGAAGACCGAACTCGGGTATGAAGGCATATTAGGAGTCAGACGTCAGCCTAGCTGCAAGATCAAAACCATGACGCAAGGATGTGACTCAAAATGTAAACCGCAGTGACTGTGACAAAACCGTAAACTATAGACCATTTTACAAGAGGTTTCACACCATTAGCGCAAACTGACTATCTACAGTGACACCACATGCTATCCGGATATTCATAGACTAGCTCTGTTATACAAACACTATCTGACAAAAGATATGAACATAAACGGTAAATGGTCATGGGAGATAAGAATGTCTGTTGGCTGTGATGGCGTGCTGCTGTTCTCCAACACAGATAAGAAGATCAAGGCCAACCGATCTGTGGATGTTGTCAAATTTGACAGTTCCACCAGAAAGTAATGCATCTAGAAATAACCAACTTGATACCATAAAAATAAAAGCTGTTGGACGTATTAAGAATGACATGATAAGGAATGTGTAAGATGGCAGAAGAAACACGCATAAATAACTGTAGAAGATTATAGTACCTAGAACGATCGCAGTCTATAGAGTAACCAAGATTCTCTTTTTACTCTTAGATCATAGTTTGCACACCCGTAACTCGAGATTAACTTATGGAATAATAATAATGCTAATAGTAATTTTAATATCTGAACTTTGTCATATTTTTAACCATAACTTTCAAAAGTCTAAATGTAAATTAAATAGTTTTGAAATGCCCTGATTGGAAAATTAGGGGACGTTATGGGTAACCGATAATTATCGACTCTTTGAAGTTATAACGACAAATTTGTTTTGGCATTTGTATCTGAAGAGGAACGGGCACATCCGAGCTCAATTATTTAGGATACCTTGGAGCTTGGTCACTTGCCCTTTAAGTGTTCAGAAATGAGTTTCAGCTGGCACGACATTATTTTTGATAAGATGTGGCTATATTTAACAGTCGAATATAAAACGGTAACCGATGGATAACTAAATCAATCCTCGTATCGGAATTGCTTTGACAGTCAGTAGAATAGTATTTACACCAGTTCGGTTCGATAAAAGGAAGCACAACTAAATTAGGATAAATAAAGGGATGACTAAGAATATTATTAAGTTACTAAGAAGAATACGGCTAGAAGAAGTGCGTATTGTACTACTTAAAAGTATACATTACAACCACTCTACAAAGGGTAGACAACGAGATAGTCTGTGCCCCCGTAAGTATGCGATAAACAATAAATAGTTCGACAAATATACAAAAAGTCACTAGGTTGTTTTGGAAGAGCACATATTAGAAGAATAAACAGTTTGATTTAACAGCTTTCATAGCTGAGAGCAGGGTGAGAAAACCTCGCAATTTTTGTCTTCAAAGCCCATGTCCATTTCAATAAGAGGGTGGCCGTCTTTACCTTGATTTCGTTATATCTGTCCAAATGCTCCCCCCCCCCACGAGGAAATATGCCTGGTAGATTTTATCCGAAAATCAGACAAAGAATAAATTATACCTGTAGGCAACAACGAGTCCGTGGTGGTGCGAGGGTCGTGACCAATCGCCAGCTAGCGAACATGAACAGTAATAGATTTCTAATCTAAGGTGGTCTGCGTCACTGACAGATTTACTGTGAGCACCTTTGCATTGGCAGCGAGATGACTTTGTTTTCTGGTTGGTTACTTATATTTGGCGAAGATTAGCACAAAAAAAATCATAAACACATGGATAATCTACAGAATTTTACGTAATTCTATCTAATATTTTAAAAAAAATTGAATAGTAGAATAAAAGCAGATAGTAAATGAGGAATCATTTGAGATAACGCAAACGTATTAAAAAATTCTGTATAATTATCTTTTAAAGAATTTACGGTTTGATTTTCTTAACATCCAGGAATTAATTTATAAATATCAAATTAAGATATCTGATTCAGTTTATCCGTTTCCTTTTTCTTCGACTATCAAATCGATTTCTTATCGTCATTTTAAAGCCTTTTTTTATAATTTTATTTTAATTATTTGACCAAGATGAGTATTTCATAATTGTTTTCTACACAGCAAGTTTTGTTTCCTTATTTATTTATTTATTTTTTAAAAAAAAAATAACGAAGAGAATCACCGGGACCGTACTTTCATGAAGCTATGGCCAAAGGTTTTGCCTCTCACACTAGAAATGAACAAAGCCTGTCTGTCTCCGAGCCGCGCCAGCGTGACTTCACACGGCACCCCGCGAACACTTCTCAATCCACTTTTGAGCGCTCCCGTTGCACTTGTCGCCTCGATCTGTGGTCTTTCCCATGAAAACGTCTATTCGCACGACAGGTTCCAAATTGTCATTTTTTCCTTTGTTCGGTTTCGGTAATTTCGCCATTAAGTGTACGGGAAACCGCGAGGCGGCATGCACTCCGATGCGTTACTGTCAGTAGGTTTAATTCTACTTTATCAAACAAAATTAGAAAATTCTATAGCGATACAAAACAGTTGGCCCTAGAATTAATTCAAAATTCGCTCAGCGCGTGGTCCACTTGGTAAAACTGGTGGAAGCTCGATTGATTTTGCTCTCTCTTTGCCATTATATGTAGCTTTCAATTAGCTTTTTGTAAAATATTTTCTTATAGATTGCTTATAAAAATAAGTTTGATATATTTAAGAGTTTCTTAAATAAGGCTTTATGTGTTCGGAAAAAGCGAAGAAAGTATATTGTACTTATCATGAAAGTTGTATTCTTTCTTCTTCTTAATTTTAATTATTAATGCAGTAAACCGGTAGACTTACTGATAACAAAAAACGGGGAATAGTGCGACAGAAACTCACTAAGCTTCATCAAAGTAAATATGATATAAAATCAATCACTTATTCAATTTAAAAAAATAAAAAAAATATTAAGTTGGTAGTAATTTCATTATTTTCAATTATGAACATTTTTTAAAATCTTTTGGAATTGGGTTCATGCGACTTGCCAGTTTTGATGTTGGCAGTGATTACGTAACGTCTACCTGCTTGTGATAAGATGTCACACTTATACCACGCAGGTCTCACGTTTACAGTAAATAGAAAGATAGTCCTGGAATTTCCAACTATTCTACCAGCTGAACGTACGTTTCGGTAATCATTCCCTGCTGCGCTCATCAGGCTATGCGAATCCCAAAATGGTTAATGACATTTGGTTTCTTAATAAATAAAAAGTAATAATAATACTAATAATAATAACTTGAAGTCCTGAAATACTTGGGATACTAATTAACACATCTTTTTTACGTTTGAAAAGAGAAAAATAGTAGAACTACATTTCTCTCAGCATCGAATAACGTAAGAACTTCTTTACCTTCAGCCCAGTGGCCCACGATATTTATGTCCCTTCACTTCTCTCAGCCGACGTAAACTTGGAATTTCAAAACTTAACGTGACGGATGGAAGAAAAACCATAATATATAATGATAAAACCCATTTTATGAAGAGACGAATTAACTCGACCCGGTCTCTCACACCTGTAGTGATTGTAGAAATTTAGTTGGGAATATTCAGGTTTTATACCAATATGAAAACAGTTTCTGTGGAGTTTTAAATTGCTCTGTTTAGTTTGGTGCCATAACCTTTGTGAAATGTGTGATATCTTGCTTCTGAAAATTTAAATATACTTCATTTCTCGGGGATATAACACTTCAAATTACGGTTAACGATTCGAGGAAGATCGTAGATTTTGTGTCTTGAACCGGTGACCTTTTTTGTTTTCGAGAATTCTACACGCTATTCCCACTGACATGCAATAAAAAAGACCGATATGTTCCCCTTTATAAATGCAACGAACAATTAGGGGCTCTTGTCCAGATGATGCCAATTATTCGGAAGCTTTATTCACATCTAGAACCGTCTGAATGAATGCCGTGATCTTTTCAAAATAGTTCGGAATGCTATCTGCTATAACGTCTTAGCAGCCAATTTTTCTGAGTTCATTAATGTGAGTTCCAGTTCCAGGTTTTTTTTTTTACTTAAAATAAATAGTCTTTTAATATGCAAGTCTCATGTCGCACATCCTTTCTCAGGAAATGTTGATTCCCTATATTGTTTTCCATGAAGGAAAAGCGAAATCTGCTAATTCTCACGCACAGAATGGCATTGAGCAAGAGCTCACGTATTCGACTATCGGTTTACCGAAAGCATCAAAGAACTTTTATACGGAACTTACATCAGACTGCGACTAGATGACTGTTTGCTTGTTCTTTACTTAAAATAATATTTCCTGCTTGGTTAAGAAGCAGATAAAGAAATGAAGTTGTTTCTTTTCAGTGTCCACAAAGCGATGTTTATAGGAATAAAACAGCAACATGGAGCTGATTCTCAAGCTGACGATCCTGATGGACATTAAACTATAATAAACTAAAAAAAAAAAAAACTAGTGATATTTCGGGTTATTTGACAGAATATTGTCACAGGAAAATTAGGAATTTGTATATCGATTTCCTTTTTCTTTGATGTGGGTAACTTAAAGATCTAATCTTTACACGGTAACTACCGTAAATGAAGTTAGGTTTTCTCGACAGCTGTCGCCAGCTAAATACCGTGGGCATTTAGGGCTTCATGGATGGACAGAGGTTAGCCATATATCAACATTTGACACTTGGCGATCAAAACTTGGAAGATGGTGATCCAATAAATTCCATCCCTACACGATTTATATATATACGCACACACACACACACACCATGCGGATTTTCTGATAAAGAGGTATCCCCAGGCTTATAGACGTTATTGCTTTCTTTTAATTCTGCAGTAAGTAACCGGAAAAAGCCGGCTGAACTCTTTGCAGGAAGATTACTGCGGATTAAGAGATCTCGCCGTACTGTGTAATACTCAGTACAGACGGGCGATAACCGATAATGTTTCGTAACGCAAATGCCGGGAGGGCAAGAGAGAAGGGCTGGCGTCTGGGCAACAGCAGCACTCGCAGGAAACTTGCGACCCGTTCAATTTCACATGCCGATACAGTTGCTTGGGAGGGGGATATGTGGAAAGGTAACGGCTACGACAGGAAAGCTGGATGTTGATGCCAACTGATGAGATGTCGAGCCCTCGGTTTTGCGCAGTTGTTCAGGAACAGGGTTCTAGAAGCGTAGTCGGCACTGGCGGCGCCATTCTTTGACAGACTGGATGCCGCTAATTCGGGAGCACCTGCTTGCTTTTTTTTTTGATGTGGGTTAATTCTTCTCGAAGGTAGAGCGATACTTCGGGAATTACTAATGCACACGCCGGTAGTGTAATAATACAGCCGTAGTTTTTCCTCTTGGTGTGGAGGGAGACTGTCGTCTTATATTTCGATCGATGACTGTGTCGTTGATGCGCAAACGCACGAGGAGACGGAAATACTCGCCAAGGTAAACACGAATCGCTAGAGTAAGAACAGAATAGCGTCGGCAGAATATTGTTCGAACGGAGAGGAAGTGGAGGCGGGATAAAGCAAAGATGCAAGGATAATTTCCCTTGTTTCAATCGGTAAAAAGCTAAAGTATAGTCAGACTTCATCAGGTATCAAACTCATACCTGTTACGGTAATGCAAAGATACGGTGACACAATAAAGGAGTATTTTATATATATATATAATCTAATTTGTACAGACATATCCACCCAAAAGTAGTTCTTTTTTCTACGCGAGATGGCAGCACGTTAAAAGTTAATCTAATCCTTCCCCTAATTTCCTTACCACACTAATTCCCTCATTGCCCAGTGTTATCTACTTTATCGCCATAACCAGGGCAATTTTCAAAAAATAATTAACAGGTAGGGACTGAACTCGAAAGGGTACTTTTATCTCATATCCAGAAATATTATAAGCAGATTTCGACAAGTGAAGCAATGCGTTACGTATTTATCAACTGATCGGTATTCCACGTGCATGAAATTGAGCATTTGGATGCATCCAAATATGTCCGGGGATTAAAGTTCGGTATCAGTTTGACCTTGTCCTCTGTCTGCAGCTGAAGGATAGTGGGCAGGCAACAACAGCAGGTCGAGGATCATAATGGGCCCAGCCTACCCTATTCAGATCAAACTTTAGCCGCGAATTAAACGTTTGCAGTTTCAACAGGCGTGTTCGAGTGCCATCTACAGCGAGATTACGGTGCCACTCAGTTAGTTCAGTTGGGCACAAGCGCTTGCACTACTCCAGCCGTTACAGAAACAGCTGGCAAAGGGCGCATCAGCCGGGGACGACTTAAATGGCTTCGCTCTGAGAGATGATTGACTTCGGAAATCGCTTTCCATTGTTTACAGGGATACTTCAGCGAATTCTCCAACTGTTCCTGGAAAGGTCTGGCGAGCAATACCAGTCCAGTCTTAGCAAATTGTGTGAGGTAATGTGCGCAGAGCAGATCTTGGATGGCAGCCAGCCAGGCTGATTTCCTGTTCAGCGTAGAGCCGTTGTTCTAAAATCTTTTCAAATGTTCGCACACCTTTTACACAATGCTCATCTCATGCTACATTTTTTTTTTTTGAAAAATGAAGCGCTAGTCTGTTTTATACAAGTGTTTGACAATAAAACCGAGTTTCCCTTTTGACTTTTTAAAAATGCTATAGGCGACAGGTGCCCTTTTTTTAAAAAAAAACAAACAGATTAACCAGCTAACAGAGCACCAATGAGTAATTTGTCTACTTTGTCTTTCTCACCTAATGACTGTCCAAGTCAGGTTTTCGTTCTCTAAAAATGTACTGCACCATTAGTTAAAAAGATTCAGTCTTAGTGGAATAATGGCTCAGAAAATCAACAAGAGTGAATGAAATAACCCATCATTTACGAGTGTTGTGTAAAATACATCAGTATGGAATAACAGCAGACATTGCAGCTTAGTAGCGGTGACTCTAAAAACTGGATGGCGACTGTCGGTGAAGAACGGAGTTACTTTGTAAACGATGATACATCAGTATGGAATAACAGCAGACATTACAGCTTAGTAGCGGTGACTCTAAAAACTGGATGGCGACTGTCGGTGAAGAACGGAGTTACTTTGTAAACGATGATACATCAGTATGGAATAACAGCAGACATTACAGCTTAGTAGCGGTGACTCTAAAAACTGGATGGCGACTGTCGGTGAAGAACGGAGTTACTTTGTAAACGATGATACATCAGTATGGAATAACAGCAGACATTGCAGCTTAGTAGCGGTGACTCTAAAAACTGGATGGCGACTGTCGGTGAAGAACGGAGTTACTTTGTAAACGATGATACATCAGTATGGAATAACAGCAGACATTGCAGCTTAGTAGCGGTGACTCTAAAAACTGGATGGCGACTGTCGGTGAAGAACGGAGTTACTTTGTAAACGATGATACATCAGTATGGAATAACAGCAGACATTACAGCTTAGTAGCGGTGACTCTAAAAACTGGATGGCGACTGTCGGTGAAGAACGGAGTTACTTTGTAAACGATGATACATCAGTATGGAATAACAGCAGACATTACAGCTTAGTAGCGGTGACTCTAAAAACTGGATGGCGACTGTCGGTGAAGAACGGAGTTACTTTGTAAACGATGATCGTTCGGCGACTGCTGACAAGTTAGCGTTTATTATTATTATTATTATTCAAGATTTTAGAAATACTGCTGAGGAATTCCCAGGGGCTGCTGGTGATTTTGTTCCAAATGTTTAGGAAAACGTCATGCCTGTACCAATGGCTGTTCTAGGAAGAAACTTCATCTGATGCGCGGCAAGCAAACGGTACGGACGGTGTATTGCCTCACCAAGGTTCGATAACCAAGAGGAGGTAAATAAAAACTCATTTGGGTAAAGTGGCAATAAAAGAAGTGATCGCCAATACCATTTAACGAGCATCTTTTGCTTGACCAAGAATTTTAACGATGGCCCCCAACAAACTTATAAGAGAATAATGAATACAATTTTAAAATAAAATATTTAGTTATTCACCAATATTTTTTTTCTTTTATGTTGGTGATGAAAGCCACAACTGTAGATTTTTAGATAATTTATATGGGAATCATTACAAGGAGCGAATGTATGCAGTATGGTATCGATGGTCGATTGCAAAAGTGATAGAGTGAAACGACCAATTCAGTGAACTACCCACTGAATCCGTTAGATCAGTGGTTCCCAACCTCTTTGGACTCGTGAAGCTTTGTCTAATACTCAGAAGACCTGCAACACTCTGCTGCACTTCCATAATTGAAAAAAAATCAAAGAATAAATTTAGCAAAAAAATCACATGAAATAAGAATAAACTTATACTAACTGAAGCTGAGACTTAAAGGATGAAGGACCATTAAAGCAAAATTTTAATTTAAAACTACAAAAAAAAAGTTTAATCAATACAAATCCAAATGAATTTTATTGGAGAAAAATCAATGTAAATGTTCCCTGAACTAAAAGGCAACAGAAACAATATATTGTATATTATATAAGAAAAAAAAGTGTTTTAGTACATTTCATCATACATTTATTGAAAATTATTTTAGTGATTTTTTGGGGAACAACATCTGCGCATATAGTAAATTCACAACAGCTAAACAGAAATCCACTGGTATCAGTGAACTCTCCCTCTGATCAGAACAGCTGTGTGGTGGTGTGTGGTGTTGGTGCCCAAGTTTACCTGAAATCGAGCTGGCCAGTGTCCGTCCAGCCGAAGTCACAGTCCAGTCCTTGTAGTGTGCTCTGCCCCAGGTGTCGTGGTCCGAGTCTTTTAGCTGCAGGCCCCAATGGCGTTAGCCAATGGGAGCGCGGCTCGATTGCATCAGTCCTACTGTGGTAACAGTTCGAATTCCGGCCTTTGTCGCCACCGCGTGTTGTCCGTGTTTCTATGAGGGTGGCAGAGCGACAGGAAGCCGGTGATGCTAGTGTGTCACCGCAGAGGCCTGTGATGCAACCCGGAGTGCCTGCCATGGGAGACAAGCCTTACACCTTCGGCGCTCGGTCTCCCGTCAGTGATACCAGCGTATTGGACATAGGGTAATTTTTGTATACTTTTTTTCTGGAAAAAATGTGCGTCTTATAAGCCGGCAATTACGGTACACATAAACAAAACAGATACATACTCATCAACAGTTCCTTGACTCAGTCATACGACAAAAACTGAAACTTCCAGGGTTCCGCGCCCCCACAGAAAACACTTCGCGACCCTCTAAGGGAATCACTGCGTTAGATGATCGTGATCAGAGTCAAGAAATTTATAGAAATAGTGGCGACTTGTTCAGTATGCAAAAAAGAGAAATGACCTTTGTTACACACACACAAACCCAATCAAACCTCACGTTAATACAGAATAATCGGGCACGATATATTCCAACAAGAATTGTTAGTGTAAACATCGTCCACAAACTCTCCACTCCCCTTCAAGACTGCTTTGCTTCTAAACTAGCTCCAAGCAGAAGGGGGAGCTGCCTATGAATTATTATCAAAGACAGATCTCACTATAATTTTAAGTTCGTTGGTTATTCGACATTGAGTTCTCGTAAAAATTCTGGCCAGTCACATATACTTTTGTCTTAAAACAAGTGTTTGAATTCTCATGTTAAATGCCTTTAATGTAGAATGCATGGACTAAACTCGTCTTTAATTGCACAAGTCCAGTTTCAGGCCTTTTAACCGTATAATTCTTGATCTAAAGTTTGCAGTGGTGAGGAAACTACCTACGTATTTTAAAGGGGAGGCTAACCTGTCATCTCCATCTGAATTGATTATGTATCTGTGTTTCATGAAACATCGATATCTATATTGTCTGAAATAAGAATTATGTCAGGAGTCTATTTCACTAAAACAAAGTCTTAGAAATACTCCGAATTAAACCAAAATTTTCAAAGTACACACTATAAAGTAAAGGAAGAGGTGCTTCTTTCAGCTGAATAATGAGTGCCCTTGCGATTTCTTCTACATTTCACAGCCAAACGTTTTAAATCATCCTAGAAATAAAGGTAGCAAATTCAGGTTTAATTCGAGTTTAAGCAAAATTAGAAAATTCCAGGGTAAAGCAAAACCTTTGGTCACGGTTGTGGACCCTTCTCTCTTTCTGACAAATCTAGGCAGACTTCAGTCTATGAACGAAGGCTGTCTATACAGAGCTATTAAATATCTTATCCATATTTGTACTGACCCTTACGTCAAGCAAGTTATATGGAATCTCGGGTTTCTACTAGCGGAAACTAATTAAAAGCCATGGAAGAATCTGGGTGACCGCAGACAGTAACTATCTCCAAATCAGACTTTTCATATGAATGTCGTGCAAACTTCATGTTTCCACTAAATTCAAATAAGATTCTAACAAAGACGGAATCTGTTTAACTCGGTATCTACGTGTAAATATTTTTCAGGTGTTAATGTTATAATCCAAAAGGAGCAAAGATTATCTGCGTTATATTGGTGCGTTATCTATTTCTTATGTCTACTGTGTAGTTATATCAATACCTCTCATCTCTACCAGGTTTATGCGAAGAATGTGCTGGACCTAAAGGAGAACCACTGAAATTTGTGTATAATTATCAGGAAAGAAAGGTCTCTTAATCTACTGCATTTCAACTTCACATCTCCAAGTAAGTAAAGAATGCAAAGGAAAAGCAACCACTGATTTCGAAGAAAATCTTCTTAGAGTTTTCCTTTGCAGGAACATGTCATCTTCATGCGGTAAAGGATTTTGATAACATATTGCGGACAATGAAAAATTCTTATTTTGCGTGCGGTCTTCAGTTAAGTCTGACGGTTTTGCGTGACAAAAGAGCAAGTATCAAGGAATCCACATTCGCATACTGGCATACTGATCTGAAAATCGATTGTTTAGATAATAGCTAGAAACCGGAAAAGATAGAGAGCTAAAAGTGAGTTTCGCAGACGTAACATAATTAAGGAAAAGATTATAGTGTCTGATTGGTTCGCAGTGAAGCAAAGTTATGCAGGGAAGAAATCAAAGGCCAAGATTCTTTAAAACTTTACAATATCGTGTGTGCCTACACTCATGGTCAAAAGTTTTGCATCTTCCTAGTCTTATTTTTAAACTCCTGCTTCATAAAGTCGAATTAAACCTGAATTTTCGAATAATAGTGTCACGTGAACATAATGGAAAAATGACCAAATTTTGGAAATGTAACAATTTTAAATTTAACACATAAACATGTGATTTCTGTAAAGACCTTATTAATTGTGACACGTATTCAATTAGAAGTGATGAAGGGTATAGCACCAAGCTATCTAAACATATTTGAATATCAATTTCGTTATATTTCTAAGGTGATGCAAAACTTTTGACCAAGCTGTAGATTATGCATTAATCTCTACAGAAAATATTGTAGTAAGAATTAGTATTATTAGACTATTCTTTTAAAATGCCGTTGTGTATCCAATAACAACAATATCGCTATTAAATAATTTCACATAATAATTGAGATGATATGCAATATTCGCATGTGATGTACATTAAAGAATTTTCCTTAGTTACTATAATGACGAAATATGATTTACAACGTGATAAATGTGCTATAAGTTTTACTGAAGCGGCTGCTGGCTAAACTATCGGACTACCTTGGTTCTTGAGTCAAATTCTGAATCTTGGTTGGGACCAAGTGCAGCTTATGTAATTAGATACTAGAGATGCATTATACTAAAGGTTCACCATACTTTACTAGATACTAAGGATACATCTTACCAAGGGTGCGTTATATTGCGGTCACAACATCTGGATACCAGAGATAAGCTATATTAAGAGTGCATCATATGTAACTAAATACCAGAGGTGTGTCATATGCATTTAGACAACAGTTTATACTTTCAAATCAACATTCAACATTGGCCATTAGAAGATAGAAATTTTATAATGATATTTTTCCAGGTTTGAGTGATTCATCAAATCATATATTAGAAAACGCAGACAATACCAGTGAATTTGTTCAACTTTTACAAAAGAAAATGGTTTAATTAAGGTTTAAAACTTCCTGTCCCCTCTGACCTTCTTATATTCAGATTCCATATCCAGTCAGACCTTCCAACCGCAATCGGTCATCGCTGTTTCCGTGTCGAACTTCTCACCTAACGTTTTCGCACGATTGCCTTAAGTTTTACGAACCATTATAATTTGAAAAAAAAAGTTTCTTACTGAATTCAAGTTAAAAAAATAGACTAAAATTCATCATTTGGCCTTTTTCTACCAAATAAAAGAAGGGTAGATTCTCGATCCCTAAATCATGTTCTCCTAAGTAGCCTCCCTCTTTTTTCTCTAACAGTAAAATAAAAAGTCACTACATTTATTTAACTGAGCGCAACGATCGAAACGTCTCCTTTATCATCGATACGACTTTATTATCCCTCATATTTAACGTTATGCAATTTCTTTTATCATTAATGCCATCAAATGATTTCCGCCTGAAGATGCTTTTGGGGTTCTTTAAGTTAATAAAGAAGTAGAGATAAAACTTCTCCCGGTGTGATAATCATTAGAACTGTACAATTTTAAAATGAAATCGTGTAGCAGGTACCCGTGTCCGTTATTACCCGTGACAGAACTTCCCATTTCCGGAAAAGGAAATTAAAATGGAGCTCGCAATAACCAGATCAATGCGGTTTACTTTGACGATAAGAAATAAAAAAGGTTTTGACATTTCCATATAAAGTCAATTCCCAACGGCGAGTAGCGGATCCGTTTTAACTGAAAGAACCTGAAACAGACGACACCCGTTAATAAACCACGGATGGATGCCATGACGTTCCCCAACTCTAATGGAACGTGTTCCTGCCGTTTTCGAAATTAACTAATAGATCAAAGTGGACAATTCGATTGCAGAATGACATCACACATTGCTGCAAAATCGATAAATGATACGATTGTCAATCCCTTGGGTATCGATCTCATATTCGGCCTGTCTCGCATTCATGACAGACTTATTTAATAGAAGAGTGAATGCACTTATGGCAAGGTTCAAGCCAATATTTATACCCCAATTCACTATTGTACGTGCGCCTTGCAAAATAAGCGCGGATGATGGGGAACGTATAATATAATAATTGCCAACCGCAAAATAGATAGAAAAATGAATAATTAAATATGTATTTAACTCTTCATGATCCTTTGTATCATAGTAAGCAAAAAACTACGTGTAGCTAGGCTGGGAAGTAGTAAAACGTCTAACGCTGAACTAATCAATTTAATAACTCGCATTAGGTCTTATTAAAATTTTCTTGTCCCTTTACAACTGATTATCCAAGATCATTGGAAACAGTTATTCATTAACGCTATCTCATTGACAAGTTTCGGTGGAGATAGTCTTTCTTCGTGATATATTATGATTTCTGATCATAAAATATTAATTAAATTATTTTATGTTTTAATTTAGTTATTACAAGAAGGCAGGGATCCGTCATATCTTATAGGGGGCCCTAAAGAAAGGAAAACTTCTTCCAGTGTGGTTCTGAGACTCCGTGTTTAAACCTTGGCAGCTCTGATATAAAACATTAACTACTAAAGTTAATTACTCTATAAAGTTATATAAAAGAGACGATTTTGTTCTCTGGAAACCATTTTGTTACTAACCAGAGTGATATTGCACTGCTTTTCCATAACAATTTGGTCACTCTTCCAAAAAAGTGATGTATCTCACCGAAATGTACATACCGGACATGTGACTTTTTAAAGAAAATGATCATGTATACGCTGGAGGTCTACGTGGAAAGCAAAAGGGTCTTGCGATATTTCCGTTTATCCGAAACTGTGGGGGCAAATTCAACGAATGATTGCCTAAAGTCTCGCCATTTCTCGAGAATCAGTGCTCATTATTATTATTTATCTAGAAAAACGTCAGTGGACCACACTCATCGTCATCATCTCTTGACACTGCGTTTGCAAGAGAAGTTAGCCAGAGACCTGTTTTGAATCATATACAACCACATAGGTGTTTAGCCCATCGAAACTATTTTTTGTCCAAAATGTACAAAACATTTCGTAAGATCCTCTTCGTCGTGTTTAGGTTTAAAAAATTCTTATATGGATGTTGCATATGTGCTTGATGACTTTAAAATAACCTTATATTCTCTATTCTTAGCTTACGGTCAAGTATAAAAACTTGGAAGTCCCAATTCTGAAGAGATGCATTTCCATTTTA